>JANAVB010006395.1:670000-847500 GCA_029216955.1 Iris pallida
GAGATATATATAACTTTATTCTCTTTATTGATAATTGAAGAAGAGTACAAGACTTGTATTGAAGTACAATGCTTACAACACATCTCACTTTATATTGAAAGCCAACTGAACAATGTTATACAGCTTACATTTGATACTTGGATACATTGGATACAACTCGATATACCAACTTGGCTTACAACTCACTGGTACAACTGATTACAGTGTTCCATACATTATGCCCTTTATAAACAGAAGACATCATCTTGAACAAGGAGAGCTTCTGTATGCCCAACAAATCTTCGATGCCGCGGAGCCGATCAATCCAATCTTCCTGTACAGAATATCTCAAGCACGAGCACCTGCCCACAAAACGTGGGTTAGCACATCATCTATGTACTGGCGAGCAGAATCCAACCCACTCGCCTAAACCAACACTAACTGGTCGATTTTAGCAAGCATTTAATAGAATGATCTTTCTATTTGGGGCCTAGCATCAGTTTACAGTTCATGGACAATTATCATAGTGAAGCATGTAAACATATTCTTAGCAACATTCATGTGGACATATCATTATAGCATTCTTGGTGTTATCATGCAAAGGCATCATTGAGGCATCGTTAACATTAACATCTTAAACATGTTATGATATTTCTCACTTCAAGCATCTATTAACATGTACGTTATATTTGAGCAGTGTTCATAGCAAAGCATCTTTCTAGCATACTAAATTTAACATATTAAGCAGGTTCTCATAATTGAAAGGCACATAGCATCATTTACTTGGCACGTTAAGCACGCAAGTTAAACCAACACATATATTGAGTATATCACATTTAAGTGATTTCTTACCAATAGCCACTCCCTCGTACCTGCATCAAATACATGTTAGCAGATATACTTACTCTGCCTCCACAAGATATTCATTAGCATGCATCCTGACTACATGGTCACTGGTGTTTAACCATACGGACGTTGCCATATAGGTCTTCATTGGTAATGCGATGACTCCAGAGAAGGTAGCTAGCCCCAAAGGATGTCTTGCAAAACCCGTGCCCCTACTGGCACGCCAATGTTTCCTCCTAGGCCGGATCGGTCGCCCTAACGTCCCGGGGTAGCGTCCGAGAAAACATATCCCCATCACTTATGCATAAGTTGTCCTATGACCATGCGAATGCGTGTCCGACTCAATCGTGAACATAAAATGCATGGTGAAATATTGAAGTAAAGACAACAGTGCATCATCATTCATCTCATTAAAGTCATGTTCAATGACTTATTCATTCCCAACATTACCATCATTTCATTTGGTGATCTCAATGATCCCAAGCCTCATCAATTCTCATTGTTTGTTTCATTGCAACATTTCTCATTGCGTTTCTTCTAAGGAGGAACAACAGCATTCATTCATTTCGAAGGGACCTGTAGCATTTCATTCATTTCATAGGAACAATAGCATATTCAATTCTTTTCTCATGTATCATTCACGTAGCATCTCATTATTCAAGTGATTCATTCATTTCATCAATATTAAGCATAAGAGACATTATCGATTCATTCTCAGGCATCATGTTACATTAGCAGTTCAAGTGTGATTCGTTCAGCAATTCAAAGTTCATGTGTTATTCATTCAATAATTTTCAGCATATGCATTTCTATCGATTTAGCAACTAAAGCATCGCATCACAATTATTCAACATTCGAGGTAAGAGACATTAGGGACATATTCATAGCATCACGTTATTCCATTTATTAATCATGCAGGAATAAGGAGGAAGGAGGACAGTTCCACTTGCCTGCATAAAAGGGTCTTCTTATTCTGGTTACACACATTCCCCCTAAGCGTAGCTCCACCAGCGAGCCACGTTCCAACACTTAATCCGTCTAGCCAGCTCAGAGAGACTGCATCAATCTCAACACTCTTGATTCCCAACATAAGTCATGGTCCAACATTCTGATCCCATCCAACAAGCCAACCAAATGCCTCGTGCGGAGCGGGGCATTACATGCATCGTGTCCGAGTGTCCAAATCTAGGGCTAGCTATTACTCAACGTATAGGCGTCGAGATGAGTCGAGACTGGGGGCGATTTGTTCGTCTCGTCGAGACGAACAAGTCTGTGCCAAAAAAATCGACGAATGATGAAGAACTGGGAGAGTTGCATACTCGAATGGTCGGGCGGGCTATAGCTATGCCGGCGGTGCTACGGTGGTCGTGATAGTAAATAGGGTTAGGGTTTCGACTTGGGGGATTTTTATAGGAAAAATTTGGGGGTCAATTTGGGATTTTTGTGGAAAAATTGGGATTTAGGTCGGTGTCGCGGTGGCCGGTCGTCGATGACGACGAGGGTCAGTTTGCAGAAAAACCCTACTAGATTCTCATTTTGCAAAACAGACCACCGCCTTAGCAACATGCAAAATCCTAATTTACAAAACCTATCCCGCAGTGCTCTGTGCAAAAAATTAATTTGCACAGACAAATCTAATATTGCAGTTTTGATTTAAAATATTTGATTTAATTGCAAACTGCTATAAAAATAATTTAAATAATTATAAAATGATATTTTACGTCTTAAAAACCATTAAAAAATTATTTAAAAATTCCAGAAAATTCTTAATAATTATAATAAATTATTTTAAGGCTAAAATAATCATTTGTACTTAAAAATTCTTAATTTAAAATATTTAAATAACAGGGGCTTACAGGAGTGTACTCTTGTGTGTCAATATCAAGGAGACACTCCAAAAGTACTAATTTATACAATTTCTAATAATTTGGAGTACGTGTTTGGGGTGTTTTCACTGTGGATGCTTTTACGTACGCAGGTATTTTGGGGTACCGTGTCTAGTATCCAATAAGCATATTTCTTTGCACGAACACTGATTTGAAGAACGATATATGCATAGCAAAATAATTCTTTTCCTATAATCTATAAATAAAACTAAACAAAGTTTAGTGTTACCGGACTCTGAAAAAGTCTTGCACGCAACGACAATGTCCTAAGAGTTGATTCAAGTTCTATGTGCAGACTGTTCTCGAATGCTCCTAGTGGTAAAACCCTCGGCTAAGAGTTGATTCGAGGTCTATGTGCAGAATGTTCTCGAACGCTCCTAATGGTAAAACTTTCGTGCTACCTACTTCTTGTCGTCGCACACAACTCGAAAAGAATGACCCGAACTTAGCTTTGTTCAAAAAACGCGAAAGAAAATGAACCTACGAAGATAGATTGTTTTTCTTTTGGAATCAAGGACCAGAGTATAATAGTGAGAATATAAGATAATGGAGTTATCTTCTCCGTGAGGAAATTGGTCTTTGTATAACCTTAAAGCCCCCAAAAAAGCTGCCTAATAAGGCCTCAAGAGGAGATCATAGGAATACTCATTTTCAGTCATTGTGAAGCCAAGGAAACCGGACATGAGTAAGACTTTGAAAAAAAAAAAATCATTCAAAAATGCAACACATTGACCCCCCACATCAATCTTAATTAGCACAATTAATGTGTCACTAGAAAGTATCAACTGGGAGGATTGAACCGAAGAAGTATAGAGTAAACCTTTGTGATGCAGTACACATGCAGTGTTTTAGGATGTCGAATCCGTGCGGAGGTGTAAGTGAAACCAACTTTACTGAGTATTTCGAATACTAATATTTAAAATACTACCAAATGTCATATATTTTGTCGTTTTTTAAAATTTTGGGTCCTGAACGGTTGTCCGATCTGTCGGAGCCAGCCCGGATAGTACGTAGAGAAGTACTGCTTGTTGAATGCGATCAGAGGAAGGAGTGTTCGAATTAGTCAGTGATCTCAACACAAAGTCATGCATGTGTGTGAGCTAGGTGCGCCCAGTTGAAGCAGACAGCCCAGGCTTTTAATGGACAACGTGCATGGCAGCTGCAGCAGAGCGGTCCGTCCACAGTACTTTGTACTCGAGCAAGAAGACGAGGGAGACCACATGGCCCTTTGCTTGTTGTCTACTTGAAAAAGGGTGATGGAATCTGTGGTCGGCATGCCGATCGAAATTAAGAGCTGTGGCCATGGAAGGACTGCAGCACCTCTCTTGCAGTTGCAAGTCGCAACAATTCGGAAAACAAACAAACAAACAAACAAACAAGCAAACCCACAAGAAAAATTAATAGCACCGTCCGGTACACCATCTCCCTCTTTGTTCACTTTTGATATAGACCGGTGGCTTCTCCATCCACCATTAATAGAGAGGGTTGTTAAGAGTGATGTCCAATTGCATTTTTCCTTCAACCTATAAACAAAATTAAAAGGTTTAGTATTACCGTCCTCCGTCTGGAAAAGTTGTGTACTCTGCTTTCGATTTCGAGGTCGATGTACATATTATTATTTTTCTCGAATCCTCTATAAAATCTCCGGACTACTGGCTTCTCGTCATTCCACACAATTCGAAGAGAATGATCCGAACTTAGTCTTTGTCCAGAGCACGAAATTGAGGAACACAGGCCTCGTTTGGTTCGCGGAATGGAAGGGAAAGGAAATCAATTCCTTGTCATTTTCTTTCCTTTGGAAAATTTTAATTCCTATTGATTTTCCTTTCCGATGTTTGGCAATGCCAAGGAATTTGGAAAGAAAAGTGAATACTTCAATGTGGGAAAGTGATTCCTTCCTTGGATGGATGGAATCACTTTCTCCCCTAATTTTCCTTCCATTGGGAATCACTTTCCTTTCCTCCTCAATTCCTTGGGCACCCAAACATAGGAAAGCAATCACTTTCCTTTCCCAGCCGGGAGATTCCGCGAACCAAACGAGGCCATAGTTTGTCTTGAACAAGGAAATAGAGAGCAGAAGGATTGTGTGTAGTGTTTTCACGATGAATAAGTATAGTAGGCATCCCAAAACTTTGTCTATTTCCAGGACCATAGGAAATGGACACAAAAAATCCATTCTCCAACATTAGTGTGTCCATAAGAATCAGTGAGAGATAAGGACTTGATTTTTAATTTATTTATTCAATAACAGACAACAAAGAGTGCTATGTGCATTCATTTGAATGTGTGGTTAAAGTGGTGAGAGATTAGCTAGGCTTTATTAGTGGACAAGTCTTTCTACTAAAAGATATGGGCACATCACATATTTTTTTAAAATAAAATAAATCATAATTGGTATAATTTTTGCATATTATTAAAAAATTATAAAAAAATGATTGAAATAATTTTTGTATATTATTTAAAAAAATATGATTATGATAATTTCAGACGATATCATTTAAAAAAAATTTAAAAATCCTGAATAATTCGAGACAAGATCATTTCGGCTTGGCTAACATATTATTTAATTTTGCAGTTTCTTTGTTGTGGGTTTATATTCCCACCTAAGAGAGAAAAAAATGTGTCGGAATTATGAATAAACAATCAGGATATATATATATATCTATAACTAATCTGAGATGTTTAGGTTGAAATATGAATAGTTGGCACGGATTGATTATAGATATCTGTATCAAACTGCTTTGACTACAAAAGTAGACATTCCCATTAATGCTAGATACGTACTCAACTTGAGCAATGTGTTTAAAATGTTCTGAACACGTTGAGAAATGAAAAGCTAGCGGCCTTTATACACCAACACTAGATCAGTTTGACCGACCAGTAAATGACAAGTGGGTGGAGTGCATAAAAGCACATCATTCTGCAAGACCAATACAGCAATACTCAGCGTTCTTCTTCCATAAATGACAAAGGCATATGCTTAACAATATATTATCTATACTACTATATAATTGCCAAAAGTTAAGCTTTACCGTAACAGTTTTTTCTTCAAAAATACTCTTGCTTATATTTAGTAATTAAAAAAAATTAAAAAAAGTACTTAAAGTTAACAGAGATAACTAAGTAATTACGAGAGGTATCTTTTGATCTTTCTAAATAGTCATATATGCATGTATAAAATAATATAATAATAGTAATATAATCTATACTACTATATAATGTCAAAAATTTAGCTTCACTGTGAAGTTTTCTTTCCAAAAATACTTTTGTTTATATTTAGTAATTAAAAAGAGTACTTAAGGTTAACAGAGACAACTAGGTAATTACGAGAGGTGTCTTTTGGTCTTTCTAAATAGTCTTACATGCATATATAAAATAATATAATAATAAGTTTAGAATAATTAATGTGGATGGCTTTTAATCTTCCTAATAATAATATACTACTATTATTTGCTCTTTCCAAGTAGCATACAATACGTGCAATGTACGTACACATATACTAGTGTGCTTAGTGGGGAATTATTAATATATTTGGTTGATAATAAGTTGTTATTGGTGTACTTGTATGTAGTATGTACACAATCCCCCTTCACTAAGAAACTCTTTAGTTGCTTTATAACTAGAAGTTCTTTGCACTAAAAGTTATTTAGATTTGTATGGCGACCATTTTAGATATTAACTATTTTACATGACCAACGATCTGTACCACACTTGTATCGCATCCAAATCATATCACATCTGCAATCAGTCTGTATTCTGGTTGTTCTCATATTAATTTCTCTACATGAAATTAAATGTGTCTAAGACGGACAATAGAGATGAAAAAAAAATATGTGAGAAACTCAAAACATAAGCCAAAAAAATAAAAATACAACATCCACGCAGGAATCAGACCACGAATCTCCCATAGTTCGACCAACAATTTTACCAATTGTGCTAATACCACTACTTGTTGTTATATGTGATAGTATATACAGTGGCAGAACATAAGCTGGACTGTCCCGGACTATAGTCTGGACTTGAAAATAAATAAATACCAGTAGGTACCATTAATTACATTATTGCATGTAAGGCCTAGCATAGTTGGTTGAGTCATTGGATGTTTATAGTGAAGAACCTTGGTTCGATTCCTATATGTGTTTGTTATGTAATTTTTTTAGATTTTCTAATTTTTGGGTTATCAGATGTATTTTTTTGCTCCTTAGCCTTCGAATAAAATATGTCTCACTCTAACCGCTCTTGCGTTGGATCGAGGGCAAATTTTTCGATCCGATGGTTAAGGAGGGGCGAGGTTTTGGCGGGACTTACGGAACATTACGAGATATTTGATTTTGAGGATCCCAACCCCAACCAACCAACTAAACAGGCACCTAAAGAGGTAGATGAGGATGGGGCATGTGTCCTTGGCTAGGGCTGCCAGTGGGGGACTGGGTGGTGCAGCCGTATTAGTAGTAGATGTCCTTTTGCACGACCCCAACAGAGGACTGCGTCCGTGGGGTGTGTCCTTCCGTTCCGTCCCACTCTCGCACCACAGCCCACATGACAAGCTTCTGCTGCCTAACTTGACTTCCATCCATAAATACCGACCCCCACCCCCAGCTCTCACAAGCAAGCAAGGCACCTACAACCCCTCTGCTAAAGTGCTAGCTAGCTAAGCTTCACTTTGATCTCCTCTCAAAGTGCTCGACCAGTCAGTCAGTCAGTCCCACACAAGTTAAGCTTAGTTGAGTTATATACATAGCTATGGGTGGCAAGAAGTACTCCAACAAGCTCCCGGCGCCGCTGCAGGCTGCAGCTCTGAAGCAGATGCTGAAGAGGTGTTCGAGTCTGGGAAGGAGCGGCGGCGGCGGCGAATTGCCGCCGGGGGACGTGCCGAAGGGGCACTTTGCGGTGTACGTGGGGGAGAAGCGCCGGCGGTTCATCGTGCCGATATCGGTCCTCAGCCGGCCGGAGTTCCAGGAGTTGCTGAGGAGGGCCGAGGAGGAGTTCGGGTTCCACCACGACAGGGGGATCACCATCCCTTGCGAGGAAGTCGTGTTCCGGTCCCTCACCTCCTCCATGCTCACTACTTAATTATACCAAAGTTAGAAAGAGAGAGAGAGAGAGAGTGTGTTATTGTTAGCATGCAATGGCACTGCTTTCTTTTTGTATATAATTATGCTTTCAGACTTCAGAGTGGCGTGCAGTTTGCTGCGCCCTTTTGATAAGCTGATTCAGAATTAACAGAGGAAAATGGAGACTCATTCCCCCCTTCTACTTTGACCTGGAGATTTGCTTCTCTGCTTACTATATTTTATGGCTAATTCTAAGGCCTCGTTGGTTCACGGATTCAATGAAGTAGGAAAGAAAAGTTGTTCCTTTTCTTTGTTTGGTAACCACAAATTTGGAAATTAATTTTCTCACCAGGAAAAAAAATTGGAGGGAATATGGTTCCACTCATGACCCATGGGATTGATTTTTCCTCCTCCTTTTCCAACATTTATTACAAAAGCTATGACAAAAGTAACCATGTGTTATTGCTTATTTTACCATTAATGTTATTTTTAATGTTATTTTTATTTTATATGTAAGCAGGGCCGGTCCTTAATAATTGAAGGCCCTGTGCGAATTTTAAAATATGACCCTAAATTTATTTATTCATATTTTTTGAATATATTATTATGACTTTATCAAAATTTCGGGAGATAGCTCTTGATTGTATATTATAACTGAAACTATAGTTAATTACTAAACAAAATAACTAAAGCTCAAATTATCTATATTCAAGCACATTACATAGTATAATAAAGATGTTTTAGATAGAAGACGTACTGACCGTTAAATTATCTAAATCTGGCCTCAAATTTTTTTGTTGATGAAAACATATAATAAAACGAATAACGATCAATACCCAAATGAGAAGTAATACGTAATCACACAATTTAGAGCCTCCAAGACCTGAGCAGGACTAGCCCAGCGCACGAACGAGGTGGGGCGACCGTCATGGGCCCCTAATTTTGGAAGTCCCGTAGTTTTACAATAGAATAAGTATATCAAAAAAGAAAAAAAAAAAAAAGGACCCAATCTGGAAGCAACAAAAAAGCCAGCGCTCCAATTGAAAAAAATATGATAACTTGATTGATGATTTTGATAGCTTAATTGATGATTTTGCTTGTAAAAATGCTTTAAAAATTTATTTATGTGAGAAAAATGATCCATATTTTAGATTTTGTCATAGGTCCCGTAAATGATAGGACCGATTATGGACCTGAGTCACCTGATGCAAGACCAAGAGCTCCAGTCTTCGACATCATTATTTCTTAAATAAATACTAAGCCTGCACATCCAAATTCTTAAATTATATATATAAAAAAACCTCATCATTATTGTAGAAAATAAATTCATCTAATAATTGAGGGATCTTTAGAAACAAAATAGTAATTAACACACCGGTCAGAGCAATACCTTTAAGCAATCCTAATTTTTTTGTATGATTATAAATATGAATCTTAGAGTCAGTAGGAAATATGGATCCAAGAATTGGAGGTTGAGGGATTGTAGAGTAGGAATTGAGGAAGAAATGATATAACTTGAAATACAAAATCACAAAACTAACTCTAATATTTTTTTTGAGGCCCCCAAAAATTGGAGGCCCTGTGCGGCCGCGCTATTGGCACGGCCCCAGGGCGGCCCTGTATGTAAGGATATTATTGGAACATTGCTATATTTTTGCTTTCCTTTCCTACACCAACCAAACAAGGAAAAGGAAATGTGACAGGAATCCTACTTTTCCATTCTCATGGAAAATACAAAGGAATGCATTTCCTTTCCGCGAACCAAACGAGGCCTAGGGACACTCTAAAACTTATTTGAGATTGCTTCAAATTTTTTAAAAAAAATTACAAGTTTACTATCCCTATTTTTTTTCTTGGGACTAGTCCAAATTTTTTCAGGACTACCAAATATGTTGGCAGTTCTAACATAAATTAGGACTGTCAACTTTGTTGCAGTCATACTTGGTGGTATCCAAACAGAAAATTTAGATAGGACTGCCAACAAGGTTAGTTGGCAGTCCTATTTCATGTTAGGGGCCGTCAACAAAGTTGACAGTCCTATCTGCTCGTCGTCCGCGGTCCCGCCGGCATCCACAGCCCCGTGATGAACGCGAAGTTCTACACCATGTCGAGCAGCACCACCGGCCTGGAGTAGGCCTAGTCGCTCTGGCGCTCCTCCAGCTGCTCCGCGACGGAGTCGCGCACGATGAGCGACGGCTTGCGCATGATCCGGCTTAAATTATTTGGTATTATTTAAGTTTTTGAATTTATTTAATTATAATTTGTTGATTTAAAAAATAAATAAACATCAAAATTATCTATTTATCAAATTTATATTAAACAAAATTATATATATATATATATATATATATATATATATATATATATATATATATATATATATATATATATATAATCTCGCAAATGACCTATAGCCTAGTTGTTAAGAGAGATGCATGCGGCCCAAGTGGTCAGAGTTCGAGCCCCAATGGAGACGATTTCGCCACAATTATCCATTGCTTCAAAAAAAAAAAGAATATATATATATATATATATATATATATATATATATATATATATATATATATATATATATATATATATAATCTCAAATTTAAATTAAACTAATATACAAAATTATCGATCTATTTGTAATCTAAGATAACTGCTATTTAAATTATTTATTTAATTTTTTAAATAATAAAATATTTATAAAATTATTTGTGTGTTCAATTGGATATCTAAATCTAAATAACATATATTTTAGTTTCTCTTTGAACTCATCCAAATCTAGACTTAAACCGTACAAAAACCAAGTATATAATTTTTTTAGAAAGCGCAAGTCTTCCCAAATCTCATGGCGGGTTCTCTCCAAGCCTCCCAAACCAAGCCAGCAAGTCCTCGCCAAATCACTTGGTGGCCGCCTCTCCAAACCAACGCAGCCTGGCCAAAGTAAGCCAGCATCGTCAACTGACTTGACAGTCATCTACCTATATTTAATTTTCTCTAAACTTTTTTTTTTCTGTACAATTATTCCAAACTTCTATTTATCCTGAGAATTTCTGCTTACTCCAGAAGTCAAATGGGAATTGGCTTCAACTCTGATTCACAACAAATTAAAAATGTGCTTATAGTAGCAAAAAGTAAATGTGCTTCTAGTAGCAAAAAGTCCAACCATAGTCAATAAAGATAAGGAATATAAATTGTTCATAGCAACCATACAATACACATTTATCGTAAGGTGAAAAACATCTTTGTTGCAACCCACATAGTTACTCGCTAACAAGAAGACCATGGAAAGAATAATGCTATATGTCCCTCTAAAAATTTCATTCCTCCATATTCTTCTGTCATGTGATCCACTCGACCCAAACAAATAGGAGTAGTGGTTGGGAGAAAACATGAGCCAATAGAAAAGGACCACGTGGCAGGAGGACATGGAGGAATGGATTTTTGGAGATACATAAAACATTTTCCCTCTATGGAAAACATCTTCAGCACTGCATTGTTTGTCCTATTATTATTTCTTTTTGTTGAGATAATTTTCTTAGTTGTAGTTAATTGTAACCAATTATGAAGATTGTGCCAACTAATAATAGAGAATTGCACCTTTGTAATAGTGTAAAAATACTATTCTATCCAGTTTTAAGTCAGCATGCTATTATTATAAACATAAGTCTATGAAAAATTCTTGAAAACATTCGGTCTTCAAAATTCACCTCTTTTCTCTCTCTCTCTCTCTTTCTCTCTCTCTCTCTCTCTCATGTCTTGTTTAATATATTAGATTACAAGACATTTGGTTTTGAATTATTTTTACAAGTCCATAGTGTATATTCAATAATTCCATTAACTTTCGTGTTAGAATTTTTTTTTTTGCTCTTTTTTGTGACACAAGAAAGGATAATTGGGAGTATCACTTCTGCCCATTGTATGTCCTTTTATTTATTTTTTTATTTTTTTTTCTCTTTCTTAATTACACTCATCACTTTGGATCCGTAACCCAGCAACCAAAATGTTTCTTTTGTACATCTCATTTTTATGGATCCATAACCCTTCTACCAAGATCTTGTGTAGTCAAACTCTAACCGGGCATCCATTCATGGATTGTGCTATCCCAAAAACTTTTAATTCCCATCAACGGTAATCTTTAGTACACATGGATGATTGATATTATCTGTCGGGCTGACTGTTTTGCTTGGTTTAAACCTAAATTTTAAAATCAAAACCAAACCTTAATTAGTCGTAACCAAAATCGGGTCGAACCGAAAATCGATTTGATTTGTTTGGTTTATTCGATTTAGATATTTTTTTATTGTTTAATGGACTGGACCTAAAATTTAATTTTTTGTTAAATTATATTTAAAATTTATATTTATATATATACATTTTTTTTTAAAGAAGATAATTTTATTATGGCCTGAAGGCATACAATTACACCTGCATCGCATGTCCACCTGGATTGCACATCACCGCATTCCTTCCGCTCCAGACTGCACCGCACCCACCTCATTTCAATTCTCATATCAAAAAATATAAAGTGATTTCCCTGTTGCTCGAACCTGTAAACCTCTGGACAGAATATACCTCACTCTAACCACTTGAGTTAGAGGTCATTGACTTATATATATATATATATATATATATATATATATATATATATATATATATATTTCATTTCAAAATTAGGTTTAAAGTTGAACTAGCTATTAAATTAAGAAAGTTTGGCTTTAAAACACATTAACAGAATTGTTATTTTTAAAATATACACAAAGATATACACATTTTTAATCATTAAATATGCATAAAATTAAAGGTATTATATAATTGTAACTTTCTTCGGCTTTCGATTTTGGATCGAAATTCAAAATCAAAATTGAATAAGTAATTTTAACAATTTTAAAATCAAAATCAAGTCCAAATAATTTATGCAAAATCGAAACTGAATAATTTTTTAGTATTTTTAAAATCAACATATAACCGAATTTGTTTAGCAAACTAAATCTTTTATTCAATTCGATTTTATGTCCAAAACCGAACAATGCTCACCTCTAAATATGTTGCACGAGATTTTGCTTGGTCAGGATTTGATGTTGAGTATGTGACTATATGTCTGACGAAAGAATAACTGAAAAGAGTCAAGGTGCCGAAGTGGTATCCATCAAAACTTTGCAATTAATATAGCAATTAATATTAAAAAACTACAAACTCCGACACTACTAAAATAATCCAGATTAGCGACGTCAGAAGACGTCGCTAAATACAGAAAATACGTCGCTAACAATGATTTGTGACGTATTTAGCGACGAAAAACTTACGTCGCTTATAGGCAAGTCGCAGATGATACTTTCGTCGTCGAACGTCGCTATTTGCGACGCGGCGTCCATTGTCGCTAGACGTCGCCAAATGAGCGACAGAGAGCGACGTATCAGTACGTCGCCAACATTGCGACGTAAAGCGACCACTAGCGACGCTTCAAAAGTTTATAAATGATGACGAGGCATGGCATCCACGTGGCCACGTGGGCAACGTAGCGACGTATATTAGCGACGTCTAGCGACGTAAAGTCGCTAGTTAGCGACGTATAGCGACGTCTATTTGCCGTCGCAGTACGTCGCAGAACGTCGCTATACGTCGCTAATGTTAAAAAAAAATTTAAAAAAATATAATTGATATTTTTGTTATGCTGTGTTTCTGTGTTTACAGTGTGTGTGAAGTGCAGTGTTCGAACCATCGACAGTTTCGCTTACTGTTCTATGTTTTAACTTGGATAGAAAGAGCAACAGTTCATGGTGCACTTCTCAGAGCTTCCTCTTCACGTCCTTCACCTTCTCGGGAACCTTTACGACGTCCGAGAAAGTGAAGGACGTGAAAATGAAGCTCTCAGAAGTGCACCCTGAACTGTTGCTACTTCTATCCAAGATAAAACATACAACAGTAATCGAAACTGTCGATGGTTCCGGACACTGCATTTCACATTCACTGTAAACACAGATACACATCATAACAAAAATACACAATATATTTTTTTAAAATTTCGGCAGCACCTCCTTTGTATATCAGATCATCGCTTATAACCCAGCGTAGGTATATTTGTCATCCCGTCGCAGATATCACAAAGTAAATATCACAATAAAATAGGAGGCAGTGCAAAGTAAATATCACAGACACACATCCTCACAAACATCCAATAGAGTCAAATAAATATGAAAGATGATAAAAAGTCTCCCACCAAGTGTATAAACAACAGTGTATGAATAAACAATTTGTCCATAGGGCCAATACATACAAGTCATAAAAAAACCAATAAAATCACTGCGGACCCCTGTCGCGCAACTGGGATAGAATGTAGTCATACTGCTCCTGGGTGAGCTGTACCGTAGGGGCAGTAGGAGGCAGTACAATGTCTGGAGTCGGCGCCGGAGGCAGTGCAGTATCTGGAGTCGGCGCCGTCGATGGACCGGGAGGACGTACCTGCTCCAGCTCTCGCAGTCGCTCACCATGCGCAGCAAGGGTCTTCACCACCTTCTCAGTATACTGAGCGAGTGAGGCAGATATGCTCCTCTGCGATCCCTCCAGCTCGACCTGTCTACGCTCTGTGCGTTGCGTAGACTCGGTGAGCGTCTGCAAGTTGGCAGCTGCAGCCTGATGCAGACTCATCAGCTCCTGTATACTGCGCTCGACCGCATCAAATCGTCCGGTGACGATTGGAGGGTCGGATCGTCGCTCGACCGCATCAGAAATCTGCTGCTGCAACTCGCGACGCAGCTCCTCGATCTGACGACGAACATCCTCAGCTCGTGACGACGCCTGCGTAGCCGGAGACTGTGTACTGACAGAGGGGGCCCGGGATGACTCCGAAGCCAAATACGCGCCGTAGGATCCCGTACTGTAGTACGTACCCTTCTGAAGACCGCCAACGGCGGTCATCCAGAGCTCGTCCGGCGATGGCTCTGCAGGCGGCTGGGAGGAAGTACCAGCCCCTCCCTCTGCTTGCGCACTAGCAGCAGTAGCAGCATCAGCCGCCTCCTTCTGTAGCCGAACAAACTCGGCCTAGAACATGTTTGCTAACGTGTAAGTGTTTACTAAAGTCTATATTGATATCTATTTTCCTGTTTTCTAAATTATAGTCAGTTAATATAAAGAATAGAACGTACATATGCCTGCGTCGTCCTCTCGTCAATGAAGTCCCCAGCCCTCCGATGGGTGACCAGGAAGACGGTCACCATGTTCGGATCCTCACCCTTCTTTACCTGTTAAAATATATTATCTATTATTAGTATTAAACATTATATCGAACTATATATAAATTAATGTCCGTCATAGGAAACGTACCAGATGACGAAAATGCTCCGTCATCGGAATGGAGCCACCACACCACTTACCGGCGCTCGACCGCGCCACCTTGGCCTTCTCAGACCGCTCCTGGTACCTGGGCTCGCTGAATCTAGCCTTCATCGCAGTCCACTGCTCTGGCGTAATCCAACCCTGGATCGGCTGTCCGGAGCGATCACGACGCTTCTGGTCGTCGATCGCATCACGGATGAGCTTGGCTATGACGGCAGAAAATTGGCCCTCGATCCTCGCCGCCCGGTGTGGTGGATAGAAATAGGTCCTCTACAAGAAGTAAAATACAAAAGTTGTATAATATACACAAATGATTATTAAAATTTAAAAATAAATAAATTTTTTACCTTGAAGTGGGCGAACCAAAAGGCCTTCCTATCTGCGGGAGCATCTGAGTAGTTGAGCCAAGGCCCACCATAGTTCTGCCTCACAAATGTTTCCAGCTGTCTCTGTACTGCAGAAGACCGATATCTATACAATAATAATTTTTCATGAATATATATGTACATATAATCATTTGAGAAATATATAATAATTAATTAACTTACTTCATAGGCCCGTCCGTCCAAATCTCCATACGCGTCTCGCCCGGGGGAGCGCATGGAGGGTCGCTCTCACCTCCTGCCTGGGCAGGATCAGTCTGATCGCCGTCCTCCATATGATCGGCGTGGGCTCCCTCCATAGAGCCGTCGACAGTAGGAATGCTGGACGGGGGATCAGGGATGCTGGACGCGGGATCAGGAAGGCTGGACGACGAGGGAGGAGTCGCCAACCTGCTAGAACTGCCCTGTCCCGGTAATGGACCGGGAACAGAATGGTACACTGGCATACTCGAAGATGAGGATGAGGGTACGGAACTGCCCTCTCCATCCCCAGCCCGAGGCTGACGGGGCTGCCTAATATATAATCCTTCGCGTCGTCCAGATGGTCTTGTCATACCTGACAATAAAACATATGACAATAAAACAAAAAAACATATTTATATGATAGACATCACAGATTTTTAAAAAATATCATAGTCAAAAAGTGTCACTGAAGTGTCAATAAAAGTGTCAATAAAGTGTCACTGAAGTGTCACAGATTTATATGATAGAAGTGTCACTAAAGTGTCAAATATGATGATAAAACAAACGTACAGATTTAATCCTCTTCTGAAAATTCATCTAGTTCGTTTAGCTCATCTACTTCTTCTTCTTCTTCTTCTTCTTCTTCTTCTTCTTCCTCCTCCTCTACATCTTCACTTTCATCTGCATCTTCCTCTTCAGATAATTCTACTTCTTCTACACAATTAGATGTGTAATAGGGAACTTTCGTCGTGTCCACTTCTATAATATTTGTTACAAGAGGTAGTTCATCCTATTGATAAGCTATATCGTCAACCTCAAAGGTATTTCTAGCTTTGGTCTTGCATACTGCCCACCAGTCCGACCTTGTTGTTCCCCGTTTAGGATAACTTGTGAAGTACACGAGCTGAGCCTGACTTGATAGGACAAATGGTTCATAGGCTTGATATCGACGCCGATAGTTTATATCAACAAGACCGTGCTTGTCTACTTTCCAACCTTGACCTTCAATCGGATCGAACCAATCATACCTGAATAACACAATCTTAGCAGGCTCTATTCCATAACTATATGTCAGCTCCACGATCTCCCGTAACACGCCATAGAAATCGTTGTCCGCATCAACATCTTTGTAGTTCGAAGATCTGATACACAAACAGTTGTTTTTGGTGGAATCGAGATCCACAAAGTTGTCTCTGATCGGGCAAGTTGTTGACTTGAACCTAAACCCATTAACACAGTAGCTTGGCCATATTTTTGCAGCATAAATTGGTCCCTTGGCTAGCGTTCTAATAGACTCATTCTCAAGTCTTGCGTATGGACGATCGACCTAAATACCACGAAAGAAGCAATTAAGCTCATTCTCAATCAAGTGCATATACAAAAAGGTAATTACAGAGTTCTCAAGTCTTACATATGCACTCAACCATGATGGAAAATAATGCCTCATTTCTTGTTCTAGTTCTTCTTCTGTTATGTGTGGCCTACCCGACCTCACATCATCATTAAATATGCTGAAAACAACATCGTTCAATTAATATAATAGTATAATAATTAACACTATTAAAATAATATAGACGTATTAATTACTTACCCCTCCAGTTTCTCTACTTCCTCCTCGTCGCAGTTGAGTAATACATACACCTGAGCAGCCCTTAGCTCATCATCGTTCAGATATCTCTTTTTCATCTTACCCGATGGCTTTCCTGGAGCATTGAATACCTTCAGCATTGTATCATTACTTTCATGATCTCCCTCGTCATTTCTGGATGCTCTCGTTCTATTAGTTGCAACATGAGGCTTGAAATACATCGAACAAAAGTTTGTAATCTCCTCGAGAACATAGGCTTCACAAATAGAACCCTCGACCCGTGTCTTATTTTTCACCTTTCTTTTTAGGTGATTCAAATGTCGCTCGAACGGGTACATCCATCGATATTCGACGAGTCCACCAACACGTGCCTCATAGGATAGATGAATCGGCAAATGCTCCATAGAGTCGAAGAATCCAGGAGGAAACACCCTCTCTAGCTTGCATAGTGTTACCGCAATGTCCTTCTCTTGCGTTTCTAGACGATCAACGAGCAATTTCTTAGAACAAAGATCCCTGAAGAATATGCTAAGCTCCGTCAATGGATCCCAAACTGCCTGCGGTAAGAATTCCCGAAATGCAATCGGAATTAACCTCTCCATGAATACGTGACAATCGTGGCTCTTCATACCCGTCAATTTGTTTTCCTTCGGATCGACACATCTTCTCAGATTTGACACATATCCGTCTGGAAATTTTAGGCCCTGGATCCACCGACAAAGTCTCACTTTATCCTCATTGTCCAGCGAGAAAATTGACTTCGGCAGGAACTGTTTTCCATTCTGCTGTATCAAGTGCAACGCAGGGCGTTTGCATATTTCTTCTAAGTCCAACCTGGCCTTGGAATTATCTTTCGTTTTTTCCTTTACGTCCATCACAGTATTAATTATATTATCAAACACATTCTTCTTAATATGCATGACATCAAGATTATGTCTGATCAGATTGGTACTCCAGTATGGCAGATCCCAGAATATGCTCCTCTTTGTCCAGTTAAGAACTCTACCAAATCCATCGCACTTGTACCCAGTTGTAGGATCTTCTATAGCACTTGGAAAATCTTTAACCTCCTCCCATATTGTGGCTCCGCACCACCTTGGCGGTGGATCACCCTTCTCTACAACGCCGGCACGGAAAGCATTCATGTTCCTTTTGAACGGATGATCTTTTGGCAGAAATTGCCGATGACAATCAAAGAAGCACGGTTTTCCGCCGTGTTTCAAGCGGAAAGCCTTACTACGGTCCATGCAAGACGGACATGAGAGACGGCCATGAGTGCTCCATCCAGATAACATTCCATAGGCCGGAAAGTCGTTGATGGTCCACATAAGGGTTGCCTTCATCTGAAAATTCTGCTTCCTGGAAACATCGTACGTGTTAGCGCCTACTTCCCATAACTGATTCAACTCATCTATCAAAGGCTGTAAGTACACGTCAATGTTCCTCTTGGGATTGTTCGGACCAGGAATTATAACGGTTAGAAATATGTACTGAGTCTTCATGCACATCCAAGGCGGTAGGTTATACGGAGTGACAATCACAGGCCAGCACGAATACTAGGATCCCGAAAGACCAAAAGAAGTAAAACCGTCAGAAGATAGTCCCAACCTGACATTTCGCGGATCTGAAGCAAAATCTGGATACACTCGATCAAAGTGCTTCCACGCTTCTCCATCGGATGGGTGATCCAACACTCCTTCAATCTGTTCTCGCATGTGCCAACTCATATTTTCGGCCGTCTCTTTCACCATAAATAATCTTTGCAACCGCGGCGTTAAAGGCAAGTAGTGCATTGAATCGGTCGGTCTTCTTGCACCGGTAGACCTTCCTGTACTAGTTGTCTTATAGCGATCAGCACCACAAAATCTGCACACATCTGCGTCCTTGTCGTCTTTGTAGTACAGCATGCACCCATTGCGACAGGAATCGATTTTCTCGTATCCCATCCAGAGCGATCTCACCATCCTCTTAGACCGGTAGAAGTCTTTAGGCAACTTAGCACCCGCCGGCAAGATCTCTATAATCAACTCCAATACTCGGTTGTAGCATTCTTGCGACATGTTAAAATCTGACTTAATGCTCAACAGTCTTGTAACCACCTCCAACGGTGAATGATCCTCACAACCAGGATACAATGGAGTCCTTGTATTCTCCAATAACTCCATGAACTGTGCAGCATCGGCGTTCGGTGCCTCCTCAGGTGCATCATGAACGAAACTAGGTCCCACAGCGTCGAAAACCATGTTCACGCACCCGTCGTCGTATGCATGATTATCTGAAACAAAATTAGGTCCCGTATGCATATATGGCTCAACATAAGGCTCCGGCTCTGATACTAAAGACACAAGTTCTCCGTGTGTGGTCCACTGATAGTAATTAGGCGTGAACCCCCTCGAGTACAAATGATATGTCACTTCCACTTCTGGATAATATTTCACGTTATGACATTTCACACACGGACACTTAATTTTGGTGCCGTCCATGTACTGAGGGAACGCCTTAGCAAACTGCAGGAACTGCTCTACTCCCGCTATGTATTCATCCCGTACACCACACATATCATCAGGACGACGATTGTACATCCATGAACGATTCCGCAAGTAGTAATTCATATCCATTTGGAAATAATTCTGTAAAGATGGACACACATTATCCAACAGGCACAAATTCATATATTATGTCTTATTATGGGACACACATTAGTAGCGGACAGTTACTAATAACAATGATATGCAATCTAGGTCAAACTAGGTTGTACTAAGTCAAACAAGGTCAAGCTAAGTCAAACAAAGGCAAACAAGGTCAAACTAGGTCAAACTAGGTCAAACTAGGTTGTACTAAGTCAAACAAGGTCAAGCTAAGTCAAACAAAGTCAAACAAGGTCAAACTAGGTTGTACTAATGAGCAATAGTGAGTTACCAAAGCAAACTGAAACTAAAACTAGTATATGGGTGTCATTTAAACAACTAAAACTAGTATCTGGGTGTCACTTAACAAACATGAAGACAACAAAGTCAAACAAGGTCAAGCTAAGTCAAACAAAGTCAAACAAGGTCAAACTAGGTCAATGGTTGACCTATAGTTGACTTTGTCAACTCTTAGTCCAATCTAGGTCAGATGTTTACTCTACTTTGACTTTCAGTAAAAATAGTCAACCTTGGGGGTGACTACTATTTCATATAATTTTAAAGTATCGACCGATACCGATCCGATACGGCCGATACCGATACGGTTTGGCATGTTCCGATCCGATACCGACCGATACCAAATATTGACCGATACCGACATTGGGGGTCTTTGTTCCGATCAATTCAAGTACCAATAATGACCAAAGTCAACTCAAGCTATCTCATACACACAAGTAATATCTATATAGATATATACATATAATATATATATATATATAGGCATGTATATACTATATGCCTATATTACAAGACAAGGCAACTTTCATGCATTCATATATTTAGACACTCTAACATAGGCTATATGCCTATATCACATATGAGTTACATGATATAGTTATGTATATATGTATACAATACCATCTATCAAACATATATATATATAGAGAGAGAGAAGTAGAGAGTGGGTGGTGTGTGTACATGCACATGTGAATGGGGGGTGAGTGTGTTGACTATTACATGTGACAGTCACATATACGTGTATATGTGACAGTCACATGTCCAATCTGGATAGTAAGGGGATTTACTGTGTTCAGTCAAATAGGAAAGGAAAAGAAAGGAAATCAGTTCATTTCACACAACATTACATACTCCTATAACATATTTCAGACCCATTCACCTCAAACCCAAATCGAGAACCAAAACTCTAACCAAATCACCCCAAACTTGAAACTCAGTCAGTACACATATAGATACACTACACTAGGGTTTTAAACATCTAAATTAAAGCATTAAACTAGGTTAAAATGGTTGTCAAAACTGGGTTTTCAAAATTAGAAAATACAATAAATTAACAAGGTATCAGTCAACATAGGGTATTTAGAAATTGATATATAAAAATATGTTAAAATAAAAAATAAATGGTTGTAAAGGATCTAGATTATGTGTACGTGTCCAACATAGTGTCTCGTGTCCACCACAACATGACACAGTGTGTCCAGTGTGTGTGTGTGTGTGTCCATCTGTGTGTGTGTCCGTGTGATCCGTGTGTGTGTGTGTGTCTGTGTGTGTGTGTGCGTGTGTGTCCGTGTGTGTGTGTGTGTCTCTGTGTGTGTGTGTGCGTGTGTGTCCGTGTGTGTGTGTGTCCGTGGGAGAGGAGGAGGAGGAGTTATTAGGTTAGGGTTTACCTGAGCTCGAGGAGGAGGAGCTCGACGGGGGGGTACGGGTCGCCGGAGAGGGAGGGAGTCGCCGGGGGGGGGGGGGGGGAAGGGGTCGCCGAAGGAATCGCCGGAGGGGGGGAAGGAGTAGTGGGAAAAATTGGAAATTTCGAGTGAGTGAAAAAAACGAAACGCTGTGCCCTAAGTAAAAATATTAGCGACGTCACATGAGGACGTCGCTAAACGTCGTAAACTGGCGACATATTTTAATAATCCAGCGACGTAACGTCGCTATTCAGCGACGTAATTTTATACCTGTCACTGAACGTCGCTATTCAGCGACTTTTTGCGATGTTTATATAAAGGAGTCGCTGACTTCCATATATAGCGACGTAATTTTACGCCGTCGCTAAATTACGTCGCTAATAGATCATATTTTAGTAGCGACCATGGAGTCTATTGTATTATTATCTGTTATATTTGTTTTTGGATGTTAATCTTATATTATAAGTATATATATTTTTTGGCATAGTATACTGTGTGCATCATCAACATATTTCTTATTTGTAGATGATTTGCACTTTGTTGGTAAAGTAACCTAACTAGACCTTTGTGTTTAATTTTGTTTGTGAGAATTATTTTGTTTCCAATCTTGTTAAAAGTCTAATTGACGACTTAATTTGTGTTTGGATCTTAACTTTTCATCAAAGTTTTTTGGCGGTGCTTATGTTATCTTTAATTGTAAACTATGGATATTGTATTGCTTTCTTTCATCTTCGTTAAAAAATTATATATTCTGCAATATTCCATAAATGACATTTTCAGTTACTGTTAATAAGCTGGAGTAGCTCAGTTGGTTAGAGCGTGTGGCTGTTAACCACAAGGTCGAAGGTTCAAGCCCTTCCTCTAGCGTTAACTTTTTTCATATATCTTTAATTTTAAAAATATTTGTATTTACCTCTCGAATTGCTAATCATATTTCCACTGCTCCCATTTTTATTTTAATTATTATTACCTCCGGCAAATTTTTTGGAGGTAACTACAATTATAATTACCGAACTCGAGTGGCTCTTGTGGTTACCGAGGAGAGTTATAAAATCTTGGCTGGGTGGTTGAAGATCGAGCCACGGAGGCGTATTATTCCTTCCATTTATTTGGTGGGAGTTGGAGGACAGTGGGCCCAATATGCATGCAATACAGCGTGCACAAAGTCCCGTGCATATCGTCCTACGTAATTCATTTTTTTTTTTTTGAAAACTATTAGAACTAATGAATTACGAAGGAATAAGATAGAACACTAATTAAAATAAAAAATATAAAGAGATATGATTAGCAATTGGGGGAGGCAAATACAAATTACTCTTGATTTTGTCATATTTGATTACTGAAGATCGAGCCACGGAGGCGTATTATTCCTTTCATTTATTTGGTGGGAGTTGGAGGACAGTGGGCCCAATATGCATGCAATACAGCGTGCACAAAGTCCCGTGCATATCGTCCTACGTAATTCATTTTTTTTTTTTTTGAAAACTATTAGAACTAATGAATTACGAAGGAATAAGATAGAACACTAATTAAAATAAAAAAATATAAAGAGATATGATTAGCAATTGGGGGAGGCAAATACAAATTACTCTTGATTTTGTCATATTTGATTACATATCAGTAAATCTCGAAAGAGTTTCTATATGGTAATCATCCTCAAGAAATTGATTATTTTTATAGACGTATCTTTGATTTTATCATACTGTATTACATATGAGTAAATCTAGGAAAGAGTTTCTATCTGGGACTCACCCACAAGAATAATTTGATTAAGAGCATTTTCAATGCTAATTTAGGTATTATCAAAAAAAATGCTAATTTAGGTAGTCTTAAAAAAAGTGCTCTCAAATGTTAAAGTATTTCAACTTTATAGTCATATCAACATTTTATATTAAAATATTATAATTTAAAATATTAAAAATATTGAATGTGATTAAATTTAACTGTCATTTGTTAAAAAGAAAATCTTAAACAACACATTTTCATTGGAGATGACTTTTGTTATAGAATGTCTATTATGAAATTTTTGCCACACATGATTCAACCTACAAGACATTTGCTTATTTAAGACTTGTCACGTAGAAAAATTGAAACGTTTGTACTGAAGATGCTCTAAGCTAACAGGAGGATGGATGCACTAAGTTGGGCACTTGCACCTATTTATAAGGCCATATGGTTACTGGGAAGAGACATAACACTTTGGTTGGATGGCGAAACTCGAGTAACCCTTGTATTTACTAGGGAGAGACATAAGACTTTGGTTGTGTGGCGGAACTCGATTGACCCTTGTGGTTACTGGAAAGAGACGGAAGATCAGTGGATCGAGTCATAGAGGCGTTTCGTTTTTTCTATTTATAAAAGATGGTAGGAGTTGGAAACAGTGAATCCAAAAATCATGCAATATAGCATACAAAAAATCTCGTACATAACGTCGGGTATCTCAAATTCTGTATGTAATGCCGGACATCTAGTTGCACCTACTTAAGATGATGTACATGACATATCTCCAGTCCCAGACATGCACATGGGACATGCTTCTCAAAAGCAGCTCTCTCTCATGACCATGTCTCGACCGACATCCAATCGATCGCCTTCTAGTAGTTAGTGGAATGTAAGTTGGGATGTCCAAATCCATTTCCTTCAATGATTTTCCCCAGCAGTTTCCTTGTCTTTCGTGGCAGATGGGGAGTTGAATTTTCAACTTGCTGATGGGTTGTCCGTTCACTTGGTCGATCGCTTAATACTTTCTCGTGTTAATCAATTCCTTGAGCAAGCTCCGGGGTCCACTCTTGAAAATTTCGGACATCCCCTTCTAATGAGAGCCGACACGTGGCCTGCGGTTACAGCTGCAGGAACAATTCCATGATCCAAATAGTGCCGTCATAATAATTATCAGGAAGAATAAAAATTATGAGATTTTTTTGACAGTTCCAGTCCTAAGTATAGGAAAATTAATTGAGAACTAGAATTCTAATTGTAATTTCATCATTTTCTTATTTTTCGAATAACTAAATGACGGATTCTATATCAAAGTTCTGAGATGGGGCGAAATTTTCCAGAAGTCATTCTCACAAGTTAGTTCTTAGTTAACTGAAGAATAGAGTCAGCTTATTAAAAGAAGCAAAGGTGGAAGAATTTAAGTAGGAAGCAAAAGTAAGCTGCAATTGTTTGCCTAATTCCTGGACAATGTGGATTCTAAGATGTTTGAATCATAATCAATGACCGGTGTTTGGCTTAATGCTGGAACTACGGCAAATGCATCTATCATCTCATTGATGCATAAATAAATATAACAATTAGTAGGGATTAATTCCTTGTATGGTTCCATTTGACTCAAGAGAGCGACACACATGCTTCTAGTTAAAAACATCTCTTTCGAAGTTGGACATTTCAGATATGTGGTTGACAAGCTGCTCTTTCCTAATCGAGCGAAAATCTTTCGATCGAGAATCTCATAGGAGGAATAATTGGTATCAGAAGAAGTCACATTTACGAGACAGACTTTAGAAGCCACCCGGAGACTTTAGAAGCCTGCTAATCGAGCACACCTAAACGGAACCGCATGATGGGCAACTATCTCCTGCATCTCTTAGTTAGTACCCTTTGGTTTTCATGTTGACCCTTTCACTCTATTTATTATATACGCTTAGTGTCTGCTTGGTAACGGTATTTTTACCGGTTCTGGAGTGTTTTTGAACCGATCATTTATAAAAACTCCTGCCTTTATTTTTTGAGGCACTGTTTTGATCAGCTCAAAACCCCCAAAATCGGTGTAATGTAATTTCGGGTGACTTTATAAACACCCCAAATCGATAAATTTTGAACGGCTTTATTATTTTATTCCATTTATATTCTCAAAAAATACCCCAAATCGATAAATTGATCCTCCCTAGTGTGGCCAGAAGCACACGTTCCGCACCTTTTAACATAAATAAACTAATTTTCTTCGTTCATTCCTGCAAATCCATCACATTACGAGCATATTTGGAAACTTTTGCTATAAATCCACCTCAAAAAAAGACCTACTCCCTTTGGCCCACAAAACCGAAAATAGAATGCTGGCTAATCATATAAAACAATACAAGGTTCACAACTAGTTTGATACAACTGCTACTAAAAGAGCAACCAACGAACCATGACTATGAGAAAACTATCAATAAATGTGAGACTTCATTTTTAACGTACTGCCTTAGAATTTTAGTCATTGAATCTCCAAATTTCCATCTAGTTCCATTTCATTGGAGAGGAAACGATCTGTAAGTCTGCTACATCAAAGGATCCAAGTCAGATTTGGTGACACAACAAAGAAATCGATACAGGATGAGAAAATTTCATTTCGCGGACATGCTTCAGCAAAAAGAATAGAACCAGTGGGTACAAAATCTTGGATTGTCTTTCATCTCCAGATAATAAATTGGCATTTGCTGAGGATAAAACGGATCATTCTTATGGATCGACTACATGCTCAATTCATTATATCATAATCATCCAACGTCTCGTTGTACTCCAACACCTTCCGCTTGATCTTTGATGAATCCACCCAAGTAACAAAATCTTCCATATTTTTAGTCACAAGAAAAGCCGGATCTGTGATCGTGTCAGGGCCCACCCGTACATGGCCCTGCTCGATGTAGGTCACCGCTTCCTTCAGATGCTCTGCAAATTTTAGTTTCACCAGAATAGAGGATAACCTTCTCCTGCACAAAAAAGATACCCAGTTGAATCAGTTTGACTAGTTCAAATTTGAAGCATTTTCTGTATAATTTCAAAATCACTGGTTAGTGATCAGGCCAAGGTTCAACTTAAGCTGAAAGGTGAAATAATTTTATACCAAAATAAGTAGTACTCTTTTAAAACAATATTCAAAACCGTATCCGTATTGTTGCATTTTCTGTACGACTTACTTTTGGCTTGAACCAAACATTCTGGAATAAAGATTTGGACAATCCTGAACTGCATCTGCCAAATCATGTTCTGACTTAGCTGATCAATCCCCACCTCTAGGACCTAAAAAAGTCACTAGTTACTACATAAGAGACCATACTTACGTTGGTATGTTTACAGCTACTTTTAGGCCTCGTTTGCTTCGCGGAAAGGAATGGAAAGGAAATCAATTCCTTGGTATTTCCTTTTCCTTTGGGAAATTACAATTCACATTTACTTTCCTTTCCGATGTTTGGAAATGCCAAGGAAATTGGAGAGGAAAGTTAATACTTCTAGGTGGGCAAGTGATTCCTTGCTTGGATGGATGGAATATTTCCCCCCATAATTTTCCTTCCATTGGGAATCACTTTCCTCCTCAATTCCTCTGGCACCCAAACATAGGAAAGTAAAGACTTTCCTTTCCCAACCCCATGACTCTGCGAACCAAACAAGGTCTTATAGTAAAGCAACGGGGGCATCACCAAGAGGTTAAAGGAGTGACTTGGGTACTTCAATTTATTTTTCTTGTTTTCGTTAGAGCAGAGCATGTGGCAATTTATTGCTTTCTTCCAAACTTCCAATCTAATTCGCTTTACCGAATCTTTTTTAAAACAAATCAAATATCGAAACTTAATGTAACACTCTCTCTAGGTTTTAGCTTTTCACCTAGTTCTATCCTTCCAATTCTGGTGCCTCTTTTAATAGGCGTGACTCCAAAGAGTTAGATACTGGCAAGCATTTTGATTGAAGCAGCTCAAGATAAAGCGATGACAAAAGTAATATTTTGTTTTGGGTCCTGACTCATCTGCAAATATCAGAAGCTGGGAAACGAATATGAAGCTCTGCAGAACCAAACCCGAAAACATGAGATGAACTAAGTTATTGCATATTGAACAGACAACTCTGAAGGTAAGAAAAATTCCTGATGCATACATAATGACAAAGAGAAGCTTTCAAGTAGCAAACTCAAGGTAGTGGCTGTTGAAGCACACAGCCATGTAAGTTTTTCATGGATAACAAATTCCCATAATGGCCAAGTCTCCTTTTAGGGAAGTTGCAAAAGTTACTTTAATAAGCTTTCCAGTTTTTCACTGCCAAAGAGCAAGCCTCTAAATGCTTCTGCAGCAATGTCTCCAGAAGACACAGAATTGTTTTTCAAAGGGGACAATAATTGTTTTTCCAAAAGGCATGATCATACTATTTATCATAGGATATTGAACATGTCTATGACACATTAAGCCAAAAGAGTGAAAAGGAATGAAATTCCCAAATCCTGAAAACACAAGCACCTCAAAATTTTACAACATAGTAAGAACCTAATGATAGAACAGATAATTTGTCGTCAACAACCTTATATTACTACTACAACATCTTGAGTATAGCTAATTTATGGCACACAAAAATGGCCCTAAGCATATGCGAAGATTAGGAACAGTTACAAGCCATAAAATCTTTTAACCGTGATTTGTACAGAGGTAGATATGGCACAAAAATGGCCCTAAGCATATGCTAAAAGAATATCTAAATTATATTCAAACTGCCGAACAATGAAGAAGGGAATAACTATTGGTTAAATAAATGAAACCAGCAATTCCATATAAACATATAGCTACTTTATATTCTTTAAACCAGCAATTCCATATAAACAATGAAGAAGGGAACACTGCTTGCATTAGGGAACATTTACAAGCCATAAAATCTTTTAACCGCTTCATGGGATCTAGCTATTTCCTGATCTTCTAATCACTTAATCCTATATGCAACGGTTAAAAGCCATGAACAATATGGATCCTATATACGGTAAAACCAAGAAATATGAATTGATTCATTGTTATAAAACCTTGCTACCATCAGTCAAACAAATGACGCATTAAGAAACACTGCTAGCATTAGGCTACAGCTCTTGTATGAACATCCTTAGCTAGAAAGATGCCGTATTTTACAATATTAAAAATACAATGATAATATGGTACTGGAAGTTAATTAATATGTTCTAATGGTTCCTCCACAAATAAGTCAACCAGTAGCTACTGCATAACAGAAGAGAAGCCAAGAATTGATTTCTCTTAGGACTTCATAGCAGAGTATGCCAACGATATTTCATAATCAGATTCTTTGAGCTTACCTACAAAATGAACTCACAGATAGCTTCTCGCATGTAATCAAACTCTTTTTTGTTGAAATCACACCCATATTGTGGCTGAAAAACATTAAACAATGATCAGTAAACAAAGGAAATATTTCAAATATCAGCAACTCAGTCTAATTTCTGTAGCTAGGAAGTATATGAGGGAGTAAATGACTGAGAAAGATTAAAGGCAAAATCAGTGGTTGCCTGATTGCTACCAAAAAGAAACAAAAACATAGATTATATAGCACTTTAAAATTAGAGTGACAGCCTTCAAAAGAAATGTCAGGTTGTAGCCTAGTGTAGATTATCAAGGTTGTAAAAATCGCTAGGCGGACGTTAGTCGGTTTGCGGGGACTAGGAATTAATCGGAGGACTATATATATATATATATATATATATATATATATATATATATATATGCAGTAAAAAATAATATATATGCAATATATGCTATATGTCATCAAAGTATTAACTTAAGTACCAAAAATATATATATACGCAATATATATCCTTGGTATGCACATTTTTTGAAACTTCTTCTCCTTCTCCTTCTTTGTCGGTTGCTTTTAGGTTTTTGAAAGAACTGAATTTCAGGTCGGATTTTGATCTTTTTTTATCCTTTTTTTTTAAACGAGGCATAGTCGGACAACTAGGCCCGTCTAGCCGCCTAGTTGGCTGCCTAGGTCCGATTATTGCTTGAGCCTTTTTTTGCCGACTAGCCCCATAGTCGAGTCGGCGAAGGCCGAATACCGACTAGTCGGGGACTAGTCGGCCGACTAGTCGGATTTTTACAACAATGAGATTATGTCCCTGTTGGAGATGAGATGAACACACCAAAACATACACATAAACCCAAAAATTGGTGGTGCAAATGACGTCATGTTCATGTCATGCATGTCGTGTATATTCCTGTGCATGTAGGAGCATAATAATAGAATGAAGTACAGGAGCCTATAACAATCCACACTAGGTAATGAACCTTTAAACAACTCTTAATGGTGCAAGGTCGAGGAGGTTGTACTTCTAAAGAGCTCTTAAACGTCACTAAAGACCTTGTAGTGGTCGTGAAAAACGGCTGGCCAACTACACACATCCTAAATATTAATCATTATATAAGACACTCATTGGCCTTCTAATATACGGCGGCTTCACAAGGTAAAGGGATAATCAACAAATTATAGGAACACAGAAGCATTATTTAAAATAATGTCCCTTCTTCCTCTCATCTTCAACCCTTGACATATTAAGATTTCAAATATAATATATTTAGTGATGTAATGTAATCTGGTGGTGCGTATTTTTACATGAAACCCAATGAATTGTCACTCAAAGATTGGCCTCAACCTAGAAATCTGTAAAGACAAATTGCTGATCTTTAATTTCGACCGAAGTGCCATAATTAAGTATGGAACTAAGAGTTTCCTCAACAACACTACTAACACAAGGACATCAAAAATTATTTGCCCCTATTTCTGCAAGGCATGCAACTTTAGAGAGGAGTACTCAGAAAATAGGATCACTAGCACAATAGGATCCTACTGAGCAAGCCAAATATAGAAGTACCAAAATTCCTGGACAGTATGTATTGAAAGGTTAGCAGTGATGCATTAGTATGCCCTAAGATTATATCTGTTATCTAGCAGCCCTTGTATGTGTTATTGCCGGGGAACAATTTTTCGATGGAAAACTGAAATTTCGTAACAATTGTACAAACAATCGTTATTACGTAACACTTCACAAAAGGTACGTCAGAGAAATTTCAACTAGTGCTACACTTTACAGAAGGTGCACAGAACGTAACACTTCACAGAAGGTACGTAAGAGAAATTCCACTAGTGCTACACTTCACAGAAGGTGCACAGAACGTAACACTTCACAGAAGGTACGTAAGAGAAATTCTACTAGTGCTACACTTCACAGAATGTGCGCTAATAGAATTCTGATAATATCAACGCAAACACTTCACCGAAGGTGCGCTAATAGAATCCTGATAAAACCAACAAAGAAGGTGACAGGCGAAAGATGGAAAAACTCCTGCTGGGGTGAATGATCACCGTTGCTCAAAGCTTTATTCGTCCCACACGAATAGCTTCCAGGAACCAGCAAGTTCGTCGGAGAACTTGGAACACTCTTGCTCTTCTGACTCCTCGGATGAACACGAACTCCCGTGCAAAACTCAACACTAGTACAATACCTCTCTTCTCTCACACAGATTCTAAACACTTGTAAACTTTCTGTCTACTACTTGTGTATTAGTTCTCACCTGTGAGAGAGGAGGAGGCCTTATATAAGCCCCAGCAACAACTGCCCGGTTAGCACAATGTTAGGGACGTGGTAGTAACCACCCCGAACATGGAGCAACCGCTCAGAACATGCAAAGACACGTTCTGCTGCAAGTTGTGCCACTCGCGTAACCAGCGTAATTTGCACTTTACGCACACAACCATTTTATGCAACCTGCGCACACTACGCACTCTACGCATACTGCGTACGCTGCGTACGCTGCGTACACTGCGCACTCTGCGCACTCTACGCACGCTACGCACACTGCGCGCACTGGGCTGCGTACTGGGCTGCGTAACTGGACCAGCGTAACTGGGCTCACGTAACGGGCCGCGTAACGTAGTCGCGCAAGTGGCTCGCGCAACGAGCGCAACTTAAGCGCACTATGCGCCTAGCGACGATGCTGACGTGCTAAGTGCGCCAACAAAACGCCACATTACGTCTCATGAGCCCGAGTCCGAGTCCGAGTCGCTAAGCCCCTACGGGGCTTAGCTCCTATGGAAATAAATTTCCCAAGAGCAAAAAGCATGAATGCTTTAATTGTTAATTTTAGCCTTTTTCCCATTAGAAAAATAACCCCACATGGCAAACCCATGTGCACCTCCACACCACATGTACATCTCCAATAATAGCAAAGCTAATATATAAAGATACAAACTCTTTGGCCTATCCGATGTGGGACTAAAGTTTCTAAAGGAAAGGCCAAAACTCCAACAATCTTCCACATATCTCTATATATGGGTATAAGTGTTCCCCACAGTAACTGTCCATCATGCATTAGGAGAGATGTCGCTGACGACTTGAATCTTCCCGCATGGGTCAAACAATAGACTATAATACAAGAATGGACCAAGCCTTGAATTCTGCATCATAGCTAAAGTTCTTCCACTCACATAATGTAGTTACATGTGCTTCTGGCTACACATTAAAGGCCTTGTGCCAGCCTGGTTTCAGTGTATAATTTCGGACGTCTACAAGTTTACCCTCACGAGACGGCCTGATATCTCTTTGTCCATACACTATAGGTGAGTTCATTATAAAGAGACATGGCATGAAACGCTTTGCGCTTCCCTTGCGGTGCTACGCCGCTATGACATGGCTTAAAGCCGAGGCCTTACCCCGTACCGGGAACCTCATCGTAGTGTCATACTACTGTAGCATGAGGCAACCGCCTCTTTGTAGTGCCAAACTACCCAGCATGAAGCCTTAGGCTCCTTTGCGGTGTTAGGCCGCAACGACATGGCTTGCAAGGCCGAGGCTTTATTCCTAACCGGGTACCTCATCGTGGTGTCGTGCCACTGTAACATGAGGAACTCCTCCTCTTTGTAGTGCTGACTACACCCCTCTTTATTTTTAACATACAACATTAAGCTAACTGCCTATTTGCGGTGCTACGCCGCTGTGACTTGGCCTGCTAAGCCGAGGCTTTATCCTATTCCTGGGCAGCATCCCACATATAGGAACCTCATTGTGGAGTCACCCCACTGTAGCATGGAGTTTCACTCCTTGTAGTGCTGCTCTACCGTGCTTCCTGTAATGCACACCAGGCATTCACTCTGCCTGAGAACTCATTAAGGCAATTAAGTCATCCTTCCCACAGGAACCGTTTTCCACAGAAAACAACAGTAGACAACAGTGATTGTAGGTCCGTAAACTCTCCATGCCCAATAGAACATGTACCAACCGTTCCTGATATTCTTCCGGTTAATGGTCCTCCCTTGAACCAAAAGCTAGATGCCTAGTAGATAAATCTTTGAACTAATAGCATAAAACTTTATGGTATGAATACAATAACTAATATCAGAATGCCTTCAAGCCCATTTTACATGCTGAGTCATCGACCAGCTGGCGCTTGAGGCCCTTGGTGAACGGATCCGCCAGATTTTTCTGACTCCGAACATCAATTACTGCAATTACACCTCTCTTAATAAGATCGTGTACTGCCCTGTGCTTTAACCGCACAGTCCTCTTCTTTCCGCTGAAAAGGTCATTTGATGCCACCGCCGCAGTCGCCTGGTTGTCGCAGTATATCGGTATTGCCGGTATTTGCGCCCCAACCACTGGAAGATCATACATGAGCTTCCGAAGCCATTCTGCTTCCTCGGCTGCGGTATCAAGTGTAAAGAACTCAGATTCCATGGATGACCGCGAGAGCATAGTCTGCTTCTTCGATTTCCACGATATAGCAGCTCCACCCATTGTGAAAATATATCCATGGACCTCTCGCTCTCCAAATCTGAGCACCAGCTGGCATCACTGAAGCCTTCCACTACCTGCAGATCTCCGCTGTAGTACAGTGCATATGTCTAAGTCTTCTTGAGATATCTCATAACCCGTTTCACAGCCTTCCAGTGTTCAACACCAGGGTTGCTCGTGAAACGACTCAACATTCCCACGGCGAAAGCTATGTCAGGCCTTGTAGCATTAGTAGCATACAACAAACTACCGATTACGCTTGCATACTCCATCTGCCTGACGCTTTCCCCTGAATTAGGCTTCAGCTTCATATCACACCTGTACGGCGTATCGATCCCTGGAAGATCCCGATACCCATAACGAGTGATCATTTTCTCAATATAATGAGACTGTGACAGCGCTAGCCCAGTGTCTGTCCGGATGATCTTGATCCCTAAGATCACATCAGCTTCCCCCAAGTCCTTCATACTGAACTTGCTCGAGATGAACCTCTTTGTCTCCATGACACATCTCATATCCGTACCTAGGATAAGCATGTCGTCCACATACAGACAAACGATCACACCTCTTCCATCAGCGAACTTCGTGTAAACACACTTGTCCGTCTCGCTGACCATGTAGCCATTTGACCTTATAACTTTGTCAAATTTCTCATGCCACATCTTGGGAGCCTGTTTAAGACCGTACAAAGATTTCACCAACTTGCAACTTTGTCTTCAAGACCCTTGACGACAAATCCCTCTGGTTGTTGCATGTAAATCTCTTCGGTCAGCTCGCCATTTAGGAAAGCCGTTTTCACATCCATCTGATGTATCACCATCTTATGTATTGCTGCAAGAGCAATCAACATCCTGATGGTGGTCATCCGGACAACTGGAGCATACGTGTCAAAATAGTCAATCCCCTGCTTCTGAGAAAACCCCTTGGCTACCAACCTAGCCTTGAACTTGTCAATAGTTCCGTCTGCTTTCATCTTCTTCTTGAAGATTCATTTGCATCCGATGGGTTTCGCTCCTTCAGGAAGATCAACCAACACCCAAGTATTATTTGAGGTGATGGAATCAATTTTATTGTCAATCGCCTCCTTCCAGAAAACCGCGTCTCTGGTCTTCATCGCCTCATCATAGGTAAGCGGATCTGCTTCCACATGATAGGTGACAAAGTCACTTCTGAAGTCCTTCGGCCTCCTCACACGCTTAGCAGACGGCTCAGCTTGTTCTGGTTCAATCGTTGTTTCAACATCTTCTTGGACCACATCTTCATTGAAGACTTCAGTTTGCTGCGCACCCTCATTGTTCTCCGGTACATCCGCAAGAACAATATTCTTGTGCCTTGCAAATTTGTCTTCAAAATATTCTGCGTCGCGAGATTCAATGATATGATTTGACTCAATATCAAAAAATCTCCGAGCATCACTCTTCCGGCATACCCCAAGAAGATCGTCTTAGTAGTCCTTGTCCCAAGCTTCTGAATCTTCAGATCTGGAAGCTTGACATATGCCAGACACCCCCACACTCGAATGACATTCAAGTTAGGTCTGACCTTGAACCAGAGTTCATGAGGAGTAACGTCTGAAGTTGCATGAGGCACTTTATTTAGAATAAAAGTGGCCGTCAATGCAGCTTCACCCCAGTAGCACTTAGGAAGGCCAGCAGTCAACAACATTGAGTTAATCATTTCTGTTAACGTTCTGTTCTTCCTCTCTGCTACTCCGTTTGATTGAGGAGAGTACGGTGCCGTAGTCTCATTGACAATTCCATGTTCTTTGCAGAACGATGCGAATTCATGAGACATGTACTCCCCACCTCGATCACTTCTTATTCTTTTGAGTTGTTGTCCAGTCTGCCGCTCAGCTTCGGCTCTGAACTCCTTGAACTTCTCGAATGCTTCGTCTTTAGCCTTCAGCAAATAGACGAACGCATACTTTGAGAAGTCATCGATGAAGGTTATAAAATACTTCATCCTGGCCTTTGTAGAGAACTATTTGAAGTCAAAGATATCTGAGTGTACTAACTCCAGAAGATCTGTACTTCGATTAACCCGAGGAAAGGGTTTCCTTGTGATCTTAGTTTGAGCACAAACTTCACATTTCTCTACCTTACCCCCACACTTGGAGATAAGCCCTAGACTAGACATTCTGTTAATTCGTTTAGAATGAACATGTCCTAGCCTATTATGCCACAACTCATAAGTATAAGCAGAATGAGTGATTGTATTAACAACATTGAACTGATTTACAAGCTGAATCTTGAACATTCCTTCGGTATAAAAAGCTTTCCCGAAATATGTTCCCTTGATAGACATCACCATCTGGCCAGCATTGATGTCCATCCTGAGGCCTGCGTTGCAGAGTAGGCCTCCTGAGATCAGGTTCTTGGCGATAGCAGGTACGTGCTTCACGCCTTGAAGCGTCAGAGACTTCCTCGAAGTCATCTTCAACACCACCGTCCCGATCCCGAGCACTTCAGCTTGTGCCTGGTTCGCCACCATAACCACATCAGAAGTAGGGGTGTAGGTGGTGAACCACTCCTTGTTGGAGCAAACATGGCAGGTGGCTCCAGTGTCTACCCACCAGTCAGTATCAGTTCCTACCGCATCAACCTGCGCAATCATAGCAACAACATCAGTGATCATAGTTACCTTACTAAGTTCTCATTGCTCCGATTGCTTGGTTTTTGCTTTGCACTCATTCTTAAAGTGGCCCTTCTTGCCACACTTGAAGCAAGACATTTGAGACTTTGGCTTCTTTTTCTTGATAGAAGTTCCCTTGACTTTTAGATTGTCAGGGTCCTTCTTCTTGCTATGGGAAGCCGCATGCTTTCCCCTTGGTTCCTTGGTATGAACCATATTGGCGTTAGCCAATTTCTTGGACAGTGCGTCCACCTTCAGTTGAGCCCGCATCTGGTCCTCAACATAGATTTCCTGCAGGAGATCTTCAAGGGTGATCTCCAGCTTCTTCCTATGCATGTTTGCATAGAACTTGCTCCACCCAGCGGGGAGCTTTGAGACAATCCCTCCAACAACAAACTTGTCGGGGAGGGGCATCGCCTCGTCTTCCAGCTTCTGTCGCAGTTTCAGGAACTCCTTCACCTGCGGCAGCATAGACTTTTCGTCCTCAAAGAACCACTTGTGATATTTTTCAACCACAAATATTTTACTGCGGTTCTTGTCTTCTTCGTAGAATTTTTCTAGAGACTCCCATATGTCTCTAGCGATATTCTTTTTAGAATAGGATTCTGCAAGAGAATCTTCCATAGCATTCAGAATAAGCAGCCTGCAAATACTATTTTCCCTTCTCCATTTTGCTTGAAGTTTAGTAGCCGCGGTAATTGCGGCAGCAGACCCAACATCTGGAACAGTAGGTTCTTCCTCCAGAAGCACGTGATCTACGTCTTTGAGTTGAAGGGTTAGATATACCTTCCTCTTCCAGACTTGGTAATGTTCTCCATCAAACTTTTCTAACTTGCAAAAGTCAGAATTGAAGAGTGAAACATTAACGTTTTCCATCGTAGCAATAAAGCTTTGAGATTGTTATTGCCGGGGCATAATTTTTCGATGGAAAACTGAAATTTCGTAACAATTGTACAAACAATCGTTATTACGTAACACTTCACAAAAGGTACGTCAGAGAAATTTCAACTAGTGCTACACTTCACAGAAGGTGCACAGAACGTAACACTTCACAGAAGGTACGTAAGAGAAATTCTACTAGTGCTACACTTCACAGCAGGTGCACAGAACGTAACACTTCACAGAAGGTACGTAAGAGAAATTCTACTAGTGCTACACTTCACAGAAGGTGCGCTAATAGAATTCTGATAATATCAACGCAAACACTTCACCGAAGGTGCGCTAATAGAATCCTGATAAAACCAACAAAGAAGGTGACAGGCGAAAGATGGAAAAACTCCTGCTGGGGTGAATGATCACCGTTGCTCAAAGCTTTATTCGTCCCACACGAATAGCTTCCAGGAACCAGCAAGTTCGTCGGAGAACTTGGAACACTCTTGCTCTTCTGACTCCTCGGATGAACACGAACTCCCGTGCAAAATTCAACACTGGTACAATACCTCTCCTCTCACACAGATTCTAAATACTTGTAAATTTTCTGTCTACTACTTGTGTATTAGTTCTCACCTGTGAGAGAGAAGGAGGAGGCCTTATATAAGTCCCAGCAACAACTCCCCGGTTAGCACAATGTTGGGGACGTGGTAGTAACCACCCCGAACATGGAACAACCGCTCAGAACATGCAAAGACACGTTCTGCTGCAAGTTGTGCCACTCGCGTAACCAGCATAATTTGCACTTTACGCACACAGCCATTTTACGCAACCTGCGCACACTACGCACTCTACGCACACTGCGTACGCTGCGTACACTGCGCACTCTGCGCACTCTACGCACGCTACGCACACTGGGCTGCGTACTGGGCTGCGTAACTGGGCCAGCGTAACTGGGCTCGCGTAACGGACCGCGTAACGTGATCGCGCAACGAGCGCAACTTAAGCGCACTATGCGCCTAGCGACGATGCTGACGTGCTAAGTGCAAAGTGCGCCAATAAAACGCCACATTACGCCTCATGAGCCCTTGAGCCCGAGTCCGAGTCCGAGTCCGAGTCGCTAAGCCCCTACGGGGCTTAGCTCCTATGGAAATAAATTTCCCAAGAGCAAAAAGCATGAATGCTTTAATTGTTGATTTTAGCCTTTTTTCCATTAGAAAAATAACCCCACATGGCAAACCCATGTGCACCTCCACACCACATGTGCATCTCCAATAATAGCAAAGCTAATATATAGAGATACAAACTCTTTGGCCTATCCGATGTGGGACTAAAGTTTCTAAAGGAAAGGCCAAAACTCCAACAGTATGTCCTTGACCACTTACAAACAGTTAAGCATGCAGGCAAGTAAAAATAAAAGTAAAAAACATGTAAAATGTTGTTTCTACGTGCTTAGAGACCATAGGTGCATCTATGGTGGGGCATTCCTAGTGACAAGGATATCCATCCAAATGTGAAAGGATTAGCTACTACCATGCACCTCAAAGTTATATGGAAGTTTACTGAGAAGATGGATTCTACTACATAGATATAGGTTTTCATATGAAATGTTTTTAAACTGGAAATAATAGAAAAGGACGCACACTAAGACAATCATCCTTCTACGTTCAGTAGATTATGTCCCTTATCACTTGATTGCATGAAACTTTGAGTTGTGCCCAGTGGCAGTGACATGTGTGCAGGCAACATATGTATTTTTAGAAAAGGACGCACAATAAGACGATCATCCTTCTACGTTCGGTAGATTATGTCCCTCAATCACATGATTGCATGAAAGTTTGAGTTGTGTCCAGTGGCAGTGACACGTGCAGGCAACATATGTATTTTCTATGTTTAGTAAAGCATAAACACTAGGATGTAATTCATCACTTGGCTGGGTAGTTGGGATGTTCATTAGAAGTCACTATAGTCAGGTACTCAAGGACCAATATGCATTGTTTTCAGGAAAAGTATCCTATGTTTACTGGACTTCTTGAAACACATTTGTTATTGGTATCTATGATACCACCCATGATTTTTAACTAGTCCTCAAGTATATATGGGCCATATTTTAAATACTATGTTTACTGGACTTCTTGAAACACATTTGTTGCTGGTTCCTAATTACACCCCCGAGCTTTGCAACTACTACTTCATTATATATGGGCCATATTCTAAATACAAGAGGAAAATTAGAAATTAGTTTTTTTTTTTGGCTGAAAACATAAATTTTTATCATAAAACATTAACCAGGTCATGGCTAATACTCAAATCCTCAAAGCTAATCCTAATAGCCTCCCCAATAAAGCACATATGTAGAGATACTGGATAGAAACTACCCCGCAGATCTATAAAACCTCGCAACTACCCCTATGTTCATGACATTCACCCTGAAAGATACATTAGGCAAGGGATAAAGATCTGAACTCAGGCAACCCATGTTGCATTATTACTGGAACCATGAACTACAAAACTAAATTATTTTGCATTCGGGCACTTGGCATGTGGACCTATAGGTTGCATATAATGTCTGTGTCCATGTATCCTTATGTCAGATTGAGAAACTTCTGATACGCCTTTATGTTCAACAATAGAGACTTTCCAAGGGGTAAGTGAAACAATTGCGAGATGAGAACATCAAAGCCATCAGATTCAGGTGGTTGTTCGTCAATTGTATGTGATAACAAGATTAGGTGGCTCAGACAAAAGGACCTCAGTGCCTTGTCATGCACTGCATATAGCATATGTTGATTTCAGCTTGAACCAGGATATATGATCATGCAATGAAGTCCCACGCGATCAAGTTAACTTGTATTCCTAATCTGTGAAGGTTACGGCTCAATGCTGATTTCTTCCTTTCAGCATCACAAGTAGGCCTACCAAACCCTAACTAGGAGTTTGTCTGGACCCTTTATTCTTCAAATTTACTTTCTCTGTGTCATAATATGCGCCCATATTTAAGCCTACGCTATAACCGAATCCTCTCTATATAAATGCTAATGCCAAACTTAAGTCAAGGTTCAAAGTATCGGTATCGGAATCGGTATCGGTATCGGACTTTTCCTATGAGTATTGGTATCGGCGATATCGGTAGTATCGGCAGTTTCGGATCGGAGTATCGGATTTTTTGGTATTGGGAAACAAATAATTATCGGTAGTATCGGATTCTTTTACATGCTTTTACAACCTTATTATTCTTTCAACCTAGGTTCACAATATCGGTATCGGAATCGATATCGGACTATTCCTATGCTGTTTAATTTTCTTTGCCGAATTGACCGGAACAAAGACCCCCAATGTCGGCATCGGTCAATATTTGGTATCGGTCGGTATCGGATCGGAACATGCCAAACCGTATCGGTATCGGCCGTATCGGATCGGTATCGGCCGATACTTTAAACCATGACTTAAGTTGCCTACTTAATAAGGCAAGAAAGAAAGAGAGCAGTGAAGAAAAGAGGAAGGGGATTTAGAATATGTGAACAAAATCCTGCTAAAACTCGATAGTGTGCTAGCTTTCTATTTTGTATAGCTAGCATGATCATTTTGATAGATTGTTGAAACGCCTTAATGCTTTATCTTATATTATATATTGCATAATCATGCTTCTTGTTTGATTGATTGAAACATAGCATATTCTATGAGACCATATGAAGACTTGCATTGTAATATATATCCCCTTATCTAAGTACAGTTGTGACCGTATTACGGGATACAAACATATACCATAGTGCGTAGCTGGCCGACTCATACCCCCGTTCTCTAATCTTTTATCAAGCTTTCTTATGCACCATAGCAAGCCAAATATGATAGGAGATGGCTTGGATGAAAGACAAAAATAATAAAATTAAAATTTTATAAGATTATAATGACTAAACCATAATATAAACCTTAAAGATTATAGACTGAAGATTAATTAAATAAAAAGAAATATAAATAATAAAAATAGTGATTTAAAGTGAAACAATCAACATTCTAGTTGTTACTGTTAGAGGTAAAAGTTGCAGTTAGAGCACAAGGTCCTAGAGCACAAGGTCCTGAAAGTAAAGCCGCACTTAGGGCACAAGGTCCTGGAAGTAAAAGCCGCACTTAGAGCACAAGGTCCTTCAGGGCCTAGGGGTAAAGCGCAAAAACAAGACACACCCTTAAGCAAAGGGCATATATAATAAGAACAAAGGCCCTTGACCTTGAAACTGCTTTAGGTACGTTTTGGAACGAAGTTTCCAAAAGAAAACTAGGGTTTGGTGGAGTTAGTAAACTCAAATGCGTTTGAGAGCATTTTGGAGTTTGGGTAAATTGCAACTCTAACTCCAAAAGTGGTTTAGCTTATTTGTGCATGTCTCCGGTTTTGTGCATGTCTCCAGATTTTGGTTTAGCTTTTCTCATGTGGAAAAAAAAATTATATTCGACTGATTTAAAAATTTTGAATTCCTTCTCTCCCTCAACTATCAAATTAGATTGTACATAAGAATGGATTTGGGACTCTCGCCGGATTTATTTTGGAAATTTCATTGGCCCAAATTTGTCATGTTTTTACCCTTTTGGGAAAAAAAATTTGAATCCCTATTTTGCTAATTTGGGATTTAAAAGCTTTTTATTTATAATCTATTTATTTATGTACGTTTTATTTGTGCTCCTTTCTTTATTATCTAATTGTTCTCCAGATTTCACAAGATTACATTTGGGAAATTTTTGGTATGGGTATTCATTTTCTTTTACCTTCATTTCCTTCAAGTAAAGATTAACCCTGCTATGGAGTTGTAGAGTAAATTATTTCTACTTCTACTTGTAAGTTCAAAACATGAAACTCTCCAATCCATATCCAAACATTCAAAAACTAGCTCCAAAAGGTCACACTTGTTTGTAGCAACACAGGAAGCTTTCAGCGGCACTACGAACCCTAGGGTCTCCGTATGACGTCGCACCAGTTCGCAACAAAAGGTAAGATGTGTGGCTAGCTACACGAAGGCGCAACTTCCCTCGGCTTCGAGGGTCTCGCCTAGCGGCACTTTTAGCGACTCCAGTTAACACACTCATTCGCATGATCGATCGACCAAACGATGCAAACGATGCCAAAGTGCGATTTCTTATTTTTTTAAAAAACAATATAGAAGCTAAAAATGCAAAAGTTGCACAAATTTGACGCAACTAAATTGAAAAAGAAAAAGTTTACAGCTTGTCTAGAAGCATATCGGTCATCTCGATGCGGTAAGGGTCTCTCGGGTCAATCTGCTTCAAGATGTTGACCAACTTCTGCGCCATCTTGCATATACCAGAATACCTATGCACAAAATTAGCAAAAAATATATATATATATATACAATTATAGAAACAGAAAACTGAATGAACGAATAATAATAAGAACAAGATTACTTCTTGTAATCGTCTCTTTCAGTGAGATGGTAGCGGCGAGTGACGTATGCTTCTCGGTGTCCTCCTTCCCTCTTGTACTCGAGCGGGTTCACCTTCTTCAGAAGCTTCTTCTCATGGTACTTCAGCTTCCTCATGGCTGCTGAAGCTTATTCTTGGAAAATACAGCAAATTTTCTCTAAAAACGAAAGAGGAGGAAGAGGAACGGAGCAACTGATGGAGAATATTAGGGTTTAGAGATTTAAGCTATCGATGGTGAATCGATAAACCGGTTCTATTGTTTTAGGTTTAGATAGGGTTCGGGTTTCAAAAATAGACCCGGAATTCTTAATTGGTTAGCATTTGGTTCCGAACCCGAAACCCAATAAGGAAGGGAGAGGAATTATTGTCTTGTAAGCATCTGTGTCAATTATGTCCTCTCTCTCTTAAAAATAATTTTGATATCTATAATTATTTAATTCTTTAAATTAAAAAAATGCACGTTACATTTATAACAACTGGAACAGAATTGGTACAGAATGTTGGTTCATTGGTCATGTTCGATCTGATTTCGATAAGTAACAAAACTACGTTTCGATAAAATACAATATGAACAAATAGAAGACTCGTGCTAGATGCTACATCACAAAGAATTCTGATATGTATTTTTCTTTTATTGAGTCTAGGACTGATTGTGAGTCGTGTTGCACTTTAGCAATTTTCGTAGCACTCAAGTCCACTTAAAAAGCCTACCCTAACCTGTTAGTTCATTATGACTCGATTCATTTTCATTCATAACCCAAACAAGCCACAAAGTAAACCATGAACTTTCTAAAATTTGGGAACCCGAACTCGTACTGAATTTGATTGCCCAAAAACAAAAACCCTAGTCTCCTCTCTTGGTGACTCGGCTTACAACGTTCGATTTTTTAAATGTTTGACGACCGAACTCGACCTATAAAGTCCTATAAATAGATGAGCTTTTCTTCATTTCTAATCACTCGTTCACTCATTCTTCTCATCTATTCCATTGAGCCTAAATGATCTTCTTATCTACTCAAAAACAAACTTCACGTGCTTTAAATCGGTGGAGTACAATTTCGGCTAGAAGTTTTGTTTAAGAGTTTAACTATCTTGAAAATTTCAAGTAAGCTTCTTCTTAAAGCTTGAGATTGAAGTCGTTGTCCTCTTCGAATCAAAGCACGAGTTTGTATGAAGTCGCAAGTGCTTCATATTAAAGCTTGTGTTTCACTCTAAAATGGATTCAACATCGAGCTAGAGTTCTCGAGATTGGACTACTCATCTCAGAGAAAAACTAGTATAAACATCGGTGTTGGTGTTTGCTCTCTCTCTCTCTGAACTTTACACTTTTAGTTTACTATTTGTGCATTTTTTTATATTAGTTGGTATTGCGCCTTTAATATTTTTAAAGGAATAATTTTATGTTGCACTCTATTCACTCCCCCCCCCCCCCCCCCCCCCCCCTTCTAGAATTGCGTCACGATCCACACAGAAGTCTACGGGATAGAGACAACATATATGTTCTCCAATAAGGAGTCCAAAAGAAAATTATAATATTTTATATAATAAAGTGGAGTGACTATATATATATATATATATATATATATATATATATATATATATATATATATATATATATATATATATATATATATATATATATATAGCAAATGACCTCTAGCCTAGCGGTTAAGAGAGATGCATGCATGCTGCCCGAGTGGTCAGGAGTTCGAATCCCAGTAAGAGCGTTTCAGAAACAATTTACCTGGTTTCAAAAAAAAAAAAAAAAAAAAAAAAAAAAAAAAAAAAAAAATATATATATATATATATATATATATATATATATATATATATATATATATATATATATATGATTTTAAAAACAGAATTATTAATGATTGTCCCACTAAGATAACTATCAGATATATTGTTAGATGTAGGGTCTCAGAAATATTCGAAAATTGACGTCTAGTCCTAAAATGTTCAGTTTAAGATTTGAATTTTGAGATAACGGTTGACCCGTGTTGACCATGCATCCAAAAACTGTCAATAAATATATAAGAATAAGAAAATTAAGATACGACCTTAACCTATAAGTATCCAGAATCCAATAAGAATCAGAAAAATTAGGTTAAAAAAAGTAAGCATAAAGTTATGTGATAAATGAAAGAAAAGTTAGAAAAGAAATTTCAATATAAGAATGTTGATGAATCCACAGTGGTTAATAGTCTAGTAGATTTTCTTTTTGAGGCTTAAACCTTAAGATCCTATTTGAGAGACATTGTGTAATTGGATTATCGAACTTAACATTCTTGGTTATAGAGAAAATGGACTTTCATGATCAAGATGTTAAAATAAAGTAGAACTAGAGTCTTCTTTTAAGTGATTGTAAGTTGTACCTTTGAAATTTAAGTTGTTAAGACTGTGGGCAGGAGTTATTAGGGAATAAGATGTTGGATCAAGAGACTTAGGAAAGCTAGAAATGTGATCATCCTTAGAAATGTGATCATCCTTCTTAAAATAGGTCGTATTTTTAGGAAACTAGGTGGTTAGATTGGGAATAGTTAGACCTATACTCACTATAAGCAAACGAGTATCACTTTAAGATGGACGGATCATCCAGAGTTTGAGATTATTAGAATATCCATGAAGTTGAAGTCTGTCATCGACCGTATCAATGTTAACCTCATCTTGGATTATTCATCCTCATCCTCCACCTCGATTCTCTCAATCTTGTCTCCTTTAATCATTCATAGTGCGGTGGTTGAATCTCCATACCTATTTCGTCGTATCCTTGGAAACTTTCGTTCACCCCTCCCTCGCTTGGTTGTTCGTCCTATCTTAAATTCTGATTACGAAATTGTTCGTCCTACCTTAAACTTTGAGGACGAAATGTAAACCCCCAATCCAAAATTTTGTTTTAAATTTGAAAATCTCAATACTCCGTGGATATTCAAAAGCCAATCTCATCTTCTTTCTTATTTACATAATTTATTTTTTATATATAACTTAATTCAAAAGCCAATCTCATGAGCTTCTTCCCCATCTTTCCCCTCGCTTCACTGCCACCGCTCTTCCTTCTCTCAACTAACCCCTAACCCAGCGCCGCGCACCATTGTCGACAGCGAGCTCGAGTAGTCAGGTTGACCCATTCGAGCCTACTTACTACATATGGTTATAATTTGTCCTTTTTGGCTAAGTGTAGTTTTACTTGACTGCAGTTAGAGCTAGTTATAGTTGGTCATTGTTATGTTACAACCACTCCATTAATGTCGGAATTCACAGTTCTTTTTCACATCGTAAGTACATCACAACTAAAGTACAATGTCACTTATGGACGTCACTTTCGTCGTCGTTATTTTTGATGATCCACCTCCCTCCTAAGACCACTTTCATCGTGCCACAATTGCCTTGTTTTCCGTCTTGCAACCACCGTGGCATCATATGTGCACTCGTCTCTTTTTCTGCCTCGACCACTTTCCGCTAAATCTAATTACGTCTTCACCAAACCGACTCCATCATCGACCTCTCGATCGTCATCCTGTCGCGTGCCCACGCCCACGTTAGTAAAGAAAATAGAAGAAAGAAAGGAAGAAATAATAGTTTTATCAACAATAGTAATAGTTGTAGTGTTGTTAGTCAGAGAGAAGAAGGGAAAAATGTGTGCTAACATAAATAATAACATAATGTCCACTTTTAAATTGAAAAATAGAAGACATTAAAGTTATTTCAGTTTATTTAAAAAAAAAACCAATTGAATTATGAAATAAATTGGGTAAAGAAAATGGGCGGTGAGAAAAAGACTTATCATGAGATGCCGTACATAATCTCCTCTTATGAGAACTATTTTATAATTATACATATATAAATATATAATAGATTCTATGTCCAAACAAACATCAGTTGACACCACTAAGGATTTATGAGAACTATTTTTATACATATACAATAGATTCTATGTCCACCAAACAAACATCTCTTGAATTGAACACCACTTCATCACGGACACTGTGCACTCACCAGGCTCAATTTGCAACATCATAACCGAAGCAATTAAAATCGACGCGCGCGCACTTATAGAAGAGATGCAAACAAAGCCAAAAGAATTAGACAGCTGCAACCAAATTTACATAGCCCGACGGACACTCGAGCCTAGCGTTCGCTCTTCCCCTTGGAGAAGAACCTACTGAACCCGCGCGGATGCTTCTCGTTCAACACACTGGACAAGGAAGACGAAGACGCCGATTTGGACCGGTGCTTCGCCGGCTTCCCGTTGGCTGCAGGTTCTGCGACGCACGGGCGGAAGAGGGAGCTGTACTCGTCGGAGACGTAGGAATCGCATTCCTCTGTTCTGTGTATGACGGAAGCGGCGTCGTCGTTGTCCGTGGAAGCACCACCCGATTGCTCTGCAGCGTGCATGGCTTCCGGGAACCTATAGTCGTTGTGGCTCGGCGGCTTCGCGGACGACGGGGACGAACCGTTCGGCTCGGCCGGAGGATGCAGGTCTTTCAGTTGCATGCTGAGAAGAAATATACTCTCTTGACACTCTGCGAGCTTCTCTGCGGCTGCGGCTATCTCCCTTTCCTGTTATCGTGCATGGTGGATAAATATGCTTAGAGAATTTGGAAGCCGAGAAATATGAAATTATGATTACCGGCACTATAACAAGTAGAAGTTCCAATCGTCCATAATAGAAATACCTACACCATATATAATTTGGGGCCGGCTATACACACTCCATGACTTGCTAAGGACACCCCATTTCAAAAAAAAAATAAAAAAAATCCCTATTCTACCCTTGCTGCTGAGCACACCCCATACTCCCCTTCCCTCCCCTCCTCTTCCCTTCCCCCCTCCGCCGACCCTCCTCCTCCCCCGATCCGCCGCCGCCGACCCGCCTCCGCCGACCCCCCCCCCCGCGGCCCCGCCTCCTCCTCCTCCCCCCCGCTTTCCGATCCCCCCTCCGTCGACAATAAATTGATGTTAAAACAAAAAAAAAATAAGAAATTTTTTGGGTATATTCACAGGTAGGTTCGACCCTGGTTTGTCGAACTCACAGAGCAATGTTCGACACACGACAGTCGATCTATAGTGTGTACGTTCGACCAGAATATGTCGAACAGAAGATGGCATGTTCGATTAGAATATGTTCGACCAGTGTTTGTCGAACACAAGAAGACACATTCGACCAGTGTTTGTCGAACAGAATAAGACATGTTCGATCAATACTTGTCGAACAGACCATTGTGCGTTCGACAAGTATTTGTCGTACTTGTCGTAGATTTTTTTTTTTGGTGGGGTGTTCTTAGAAAGTCTTGGGGATATATTGGTCTTTTAACATGACATTTAAGTTATGTGGGATGTCCTTAGCAAGTCTTGGGGTATGTATAGCCGGTCCCATATAATTTAAATTACCTAAAACAAACCAAAGTTACATGTTTTTGGTATCAAAATATGACAAATTCTATACACTTGATTGTAGAGTCGAGCAAGAAATATTTGGTTCCAAAAAAAACTTTTCGAAACTAATAAGGGTCTGCCTGGATTGGATTGGGGATTAAGAGAGTTAAGTGATGAAAAGTTAAGTGAAGGTAAATAAAAACCATGCTTGGTTCGAGGGTTGGAGTTTAGAAGGAGAGGTCATAGAGGGTTAAGTGAGGGTTTGCTTAACCTTTTTGTCTATTTTTTTAACCCCCAAATTGGAGGGTTAGCAAGGGAGATTGAGATGTTTTGTTTAAAAAATTATAATACCCCTTATTTGTCATGTAAATATCATGACTTTTTTGCCATTTTCTCTTGCTTTCAAAGGGATGCTCCGTATCTTCTTCATTTGTGAAGATATTTTAACAAGTTCTAATTAAAATTTCAATCAAATTTAATTTTATGACATACGAAGGGTATTGATAACTATTGTCTTTTTTATTAATGCTCCTCTCACTCAAAACCTCCAATCGAAACAAGAGTTATTAAACACACTCCACTTAACTCTCCCTCGTATCTAAGTATGGTTATATGTATTGATTTACTCCCCCTCACTTAACTTCTCTTCACTTAACCCCACTTACCTCTAATTTTTTTTTCCCCCTCAATCCAGCAGGACCCTAAAGAAAAAAAACAAACAAGAGAGTTGTTGCATTATAAGGTACCACTCCTATAATGTGTCACTCAGTTGGCAAAGACATGTAAGAGGTTATAGTGACCCATATTAATGTTTTCTTTCCTTTCTGTAGAGTTTTGATGTAGGTCTGTGCTAGATGTTGCAGAGTGCTATAGGAGATCTCTTTTCCATGTGCAAGGAGATCAAATGGAAGGTTGGTTATCAGTAACTTATCTTGCTTGCTCGAAAGTTGGTTAATTGTAAAAACATGGCAAGAAATAATAGTTAAAATAAACAAACATGAGCAAGAGGAGTCCACTTGTTCACATATGACTTTCTTGAATTAATATCCCTATGGTAGGGGTGCCCTGAGCAATTGGGGGTCCGAGGCAAATTTTTTTAAATGGGCTCCATACATAATGTAAAAAAAAAAAAAAAAAAAACAAAAATTTGTTGTAGTCAAGATTTGAACCAAGGACCTCTTAAATACTAGTCTAGCATCATAACCACTACACCACAAAGCTTTTTGTTAAAAATAAAGGCACATGATACATACTAGTTCTATTATAGGCAGTTCCATGTTGGTGCCCCCTTTCGTCAGGGGGCCCTGGGCCGTCGTCCGGCCTGCCCCCCCTGAAGGGTATCAATTGCCAGTAACACCTTTAGTATGAGGTTGGCTACTGTAATTGAGGGGTTCTAATGTGGCGAACTGCGACATGAGGCATTTGTAGCAATGGCGGAGCATAAGAGCCTTTTAAGTTTGGAACTCTAAGAGGGTTGAGCCTGATTTATTTTAGTGGACATACATGCATTTTATAGTCAAGTGTTTGTCGTTCATGACTGCACCAAAGAGGGATCGGCTCACTTGGAATGCCCTTCCTCTTCGCTCTGTCTTAATGTGTCATAAAGATGAATGCAATTTCAAGTAGCAACGTGTATCATCTTACCTCTTTGTTTAGACTCTTTATAGTCTAGGGGAACTCGGAGAGTGCTCCTAGGTTGTGTGAGTTCAAACTGCATAACTGAAGTTTGGTGTACCTACTTGCCACTGGTCTCTAGGTTTTACGGCATGGCCATCTGATGCTCATTCGGTTAGGAATTCCACACCAACATAAAGGGTTGAATGTTGGATCAACATTTGGTCATGAAAAATATATATATTCTATGACAGTAGTAGGTTTGGATGATGGTGACGATATTCAACATACAACCCTTAACTTATGCCTTCTTTATCCTATCACATACTTGAACAATTCAAAACTATACATTTCTTCTGTTCCTTCATTTTGTGTTGTTTTATTTTTATCATAAAGGAGATCCCACACGTATGGGTACAGTTCTGTTACATCTACCACTTCATATCATGTTATTTTTAAAGATAACTGCGAGTCTACAATATGAATCTACTTACATAGGCTGTTCTTGCAACGTCTCAAACGTAAACTGATAGCATTCTAAGTTCTAACCGGATTGCTTGTAATGTAAATAGGGTCAACTATTATTCTAGATTATATAGGCGAGTTATTACCACTGCAGAAAAAACCTCGGAGTCATGGTAATATTAAAGGATATAAAATATGTCGCTATGATGTCATAATAAGTTTCCATGTAATGGAAAAATGTTTAATATGTGAGAAGTGCCAATCCCAGGTTCAGCTTGTGTCAAGAATAGTGTAATTGTTTAGTTTCTATCAAGGTTTGCAGTATCCATCGATATACTGATATGAATCAGCCACATTGTAGCTGATTTGGCATATCCCTACCCGGTATTGCCACCCACCACTACTGTCCAATACCGACATTGGGATCTGTTTCCCGACCAATACATCAAAGAAAATTTTTGAAGGAAAAGAGAGAAGTATGGAAGTTGACACAACTATATTCCGTCGTCTAGAAGATGGACATGCCATAATGTCTCAATTAGATTCCTTAACAACAACTATTCCTATTTATCAAAGTTGTATATTCATACAAAACTGTCTTGTAAGTAGACTCAAAAAATAATCCAACTGACTAGTTTGAAACCTGAACAAGATCTTCATCATCAAACATCTTGTAGGTTATTACATTCTACACACTGCAGCAACAATTTATTTAATTAGAGGAACATACTTTAATATATGCAAGATATTGAAGAGATCAATCGGAAATATGAAGCAGAATAATACAAGAAAAGTTACATAATTGGTTATATCTCCTAATTATCCAGAAAAGACTCTCGAACCTGTTTTGTCTTGATGTTGACATCTGTGGCCGAGTGACTCGAGCATACTGAACACTTCATACCCCTAATGAATAACAAGCATATAAAACTCACAATGAAGAACAGACACGAGTAAATTAACAGGAAAAGAAAGTCTTTGTATGAAAACATCTAGACCGGAGCAACAAAGAGAAGAAGAGCAGATTTGGTAGTTACGAGTGCTAACCTCTCAATTTCCTCTTGAAGATCTTTATATTTTGCCAAGTCCTCCTCATGGTCGTGTCTTTCTTCTCGTAGTTCATTCTCTAGAGCTTCTGTTTTTGAACGCAGCAGGTTTATTTCAGTTTGTAATCCTTGCGTCTTCGACTCCAGTGAGTTGTAAGACTCGGCCATACACTTCAACTGTGTTTCAGCCAAGCTGTTCGACTTCTGACAAGCTGCCAGTTGAGATTTGTGCTCGGCCAGCTGCTGCTCCATCTCGACCAACTGAAGCTTCGAATGATTCAAGGCTTCAGTACATCGTGCCAGCTCCGTTGCCATGTGATCCTTCTCCTGTTTCATCTCCGCAAACTGCTCCAGAGTGCAGTTCTCTGGGGAGACCGCAAGTTCAAAGCCCGAAGCACCTGGACCAGAAGAAGTAGCAGGAATGACACATTCTTCTGTTAATTTTGCTTTCGTTGGGTCCTGTTGAGCAATTGTCTTCTCTAGTAGAGTTAACTTGTCAATGAAATCATTGCTATTGCTTTCACCCTCACTGCCTGTATTGGTCATCGCTACGAATCTAACATCTCTTGTTTCTGATAACATGTGGGATAAGGCAAAGATAAAGTCGTCTAAATTTATGTCACTGTGTTTAGATTTGTTCATGGAAGCAGAGAACTTCTGAATCTTCTCTCTGAACCCATGATCATCATTAGACCTGCCACGGATAATCGCAGCTTCTTTACAAAGTAGTATAACAAAATCATGAATATTTGAGATGGCATTCCTCAGATCTTCAGCTTCGCCCATTTCTTTAGAGCATTGCTCTTCCTTGCGAGTAACTACTGAATCGGTTTCCTCATTGATAAACCTGTTAGGATGCCGACTTAGCTCATCTTGTTTATTCATTATAATCCTTTTGATATCTTCCAAAAGTTTTCTCCCAACATCACTCTCCAAAACTTGAGCTTCAAACAAAGAAGCAATTTCGGATTGAAGTTTTGACAGCAGAACGGCAATTTGCTCTTCATCATGTGGTAAAGTTTTGGGGGACTTCAAATCTTCGACATCATTCAGCAGTGTATCATCAGAAATCTCAGTCGTCGCTTTACCCATCCCTCCGTTTGAAACGGTAGTTGTGTCATTGGTTTCGGTGGGTGAGCATGCCCACCTCTCCATCTCCAAAAAGTCATCCATCAGTTCCAAGTTCTTTGAACTACCAGCCTTGTTACTTCTGCCAACATCCTTTTCTTTCTTGAACTGTGAAGATTCGGGTATCAATGTCACAGCGCAAGACCCTGAACAACTTCCCTCCTCGTCAATTCCATCTTCAGACATGGAAGTCACACTTGGATTGCTCTTCTGTTGGTTCACACGCGGGACATTTTCTTCAATACTTCGAAGCTTGCTTGCCATTGTAGAACAGATGTTTCTTGAAGCCTGCAGCTCGCTGTTGCGCTTCGACAAGACCTCCTTTAGCATCTTATTTTCTTCCTCCATTTCCAGTAAACGCGCAGTGAGATATTCGTTTCCTTTATAACACTGCTGCATGTTTTCGTAAGAAAAGTTAGGAGGTGATGCGTACGGACTAGAGCTCCTAGCAGAAGTTCGTGATCGAACATCCCCATAATTCCCGCCTAAATTCTCGACTTCGAGTTTCATCTGTGCTAATGCAGCAGGACCAGGTAGTTTCTTTCGCACAAGTCCGCGTAACCTTTGGGACTCTGCTTCCAACTTTGTTATCTTCTTCACATCTTCCAAGTGCTGCCTGTTTGCTGTCTCTGCTAATTTTACACTCATGTTCTTCTCTTCATTGCGGATTTCAAGCTCCTTGGAGACCAAGTGAACTTCATATTTCAGAGAGTTGATTTCCCGTTCACACGATTGGATGTCAGACTTCAAACCTTCAATTTCTGCGTAAGCTTGAGCTTTCTCGTCACTGATCCTTGCCAAGGCACTGGCATGTTCTTGAAGAGATCTTGAGAGTGCATCATTTTCAGCAGAACTCCTTAGGAATTCTTGCTCAAAGTCGACTAGTTTTGCTTCCAGCTCCGATTTCACCTTTTCCCATTGCCTAGTTTTTGCAAGGATCGTGTCGTGCAATTTCTGTTCACCTTCCTCCTTCACATTCCGTACCTGCTTCATGCACTCCTTCAAAGCACCATCAAGATGGGATGCTCGATCCTCGGCTGTAAGCTTCAGTAGCGTAACATCTTCGAGTTGATTCTTCAATGCTAAGGTCTCCTCCTCAGCCTTTTCCCAACCTAGAAAACACGAATAGCAAAAAAAGCTGTGACAATCACAATCGATGAAAAAACAAAATGTGACCCTACAGAAAAGAGAAAAATAGAAGGCCAGAGTTTATGAACAACGACAGTAATACCTGCAATTGCGTCTTCAGCAACTTTAGCATGTTGTTTAACTATATCATCCTTAGCAGTAATTTCAGATTGGGATGAAGCCAATTTTTCATTTAGAACCTTCACTTTCTCTTCCAATTTTATCAGATGGTCATATGTCTCTACAGAAATCTGTACATAGTTACCGGTTTTGGTTTCATCCTGCCAAACATATGAAGCAATATTAGTGATAAAATTATTTACATGTCTTTCCAGAAGAGTACAGATTTTGGTTATGCTTGCAGTTTTGTAATATTAAAGAGAGCAGTAATATTCCAGTAGAACATCTTAAAGAACCAAATGTGCCATTTAACTTTATTAAAAAGAGCCAACAAACAAAACATTAATAAGTCTTCTCTCATAATCAAAAGAGTGTCAAATAAATCTGTCACAGTCTTCACCCCTTCAATTCATAATTCCTGGTCAAAATGCTGTTCAAGACAAAAACCTTTACTTATTTCAGCAGAAACTAATAAGTTCTTACAAAATCAATCAGCACATGCTAAATCTTTAGAGGGATGATGTATCATGTGTCAAATTGGTGATTGCTAAATCATGTAGCATAAGAATTCTAGAGCACAAACCGTATGGGTCAAGCATGGTTCTTAGTGGCAACACTAAATAGATAGCTGGAGAATTCTTGAACTGGCCGACATTTCACTATTTTTTTTTCTTCCTATCTTTCTTGAATTTCAGTCAATATACCGGAAAATACTGGTTTTACCTAGTGACCTCTACCAATATATACCATCCAGTGTGAACCGTTACATTGCCGCAGTAGACAAAATTGCATTTACCAATATGTAAACAAATGGCAGTCATGAATTGGATTTGGATTTGAATTTCGATTTTGACCACAAATAACCCGGCAATTTTGAGGATCCTTTCCAATAATGCACAATTAAATCGAAGTCTTATCCCTATTTCGCTCACAAATAACCCGGCAAGGTATTTTGAGGATCAAAGTGTCCAGGTCTTTTATTTATTAAGTTAATCATTAAACATGGACTTTGTTTAGTCCATGATTGCTGTACACGCTTTGACAGCATAGATGGTGAACAGGGTTCATCATTAAATTGCAGTAACACGTTTGGTAAAAGCATGCTAGCTGGATCACCACCGAGTAGTTAGGTCAGATCTGTGATAACTGATAATTTAGTATGGTAAAAAAGAAGGTAATTTCTAAAAGCACTCCACATTTTACTCCAGGTCCAGTCATAGTCCTAACATAAAGTAGGACTGCCAAAAGAATTTGAATATTAAGATAGACGGTCAACGAAGTTGGCAGTCTTAATGGGCTGTCACGGAGTAAAACGTGGAGTGTCTTTAGAAATTACTGAAAAAGAACTACTTGATAGTAATCGCAAGCGACAGGAAACAAATGAAATCAAGGAAGATACAAAAAAATTTCGATCGCGATGTCCCGAAAATTCATTACTCATACATAGCTTGATTCTCATGGGCATCTAATAGGAGCTGTTCAATTTCGCAATAGCATCACCAAAGCCAAGATGAACAAACCTGAGCCCCAGAAGCACCTGTGCCGGCTGCTCTCTTCTCGGACGATTTTTTCTTCCATGGCCAACTGTGCTTGTCCATCTTTTCCAATCACAAACCTGCAAGAAGCAATACAAATCTCCAGCTAACTTCCACTCGTGCAAACGCTGACAAACCAAGAACAAGTTCAAATTGTAGAAGCCAAATGACCCAGGAAACATATATAGGGAAATAATATAATTTTGAACCAAGTGTTTTTTAGGTAGAATTATTCAAAATTTTCATTAAAGATAATTAAAATGCAGTCCAATAGAACAAGCACACATACAGAGTCCACAACAAGGCTGTAAGTGAGTAACAAGTGATAACTCTGCGGGAGAGAAGCTAGCTTGGTAGTGTTATAATGAGAACTTTGGCAACTGAAGAATGTTGCAGTGAAGAAGTACTGAACAACCAAAAATGTGCAGAGAGAATGAAAGTTGAGTACAGTTAGAAAGTAGGAGCAGAGTGAGTAACTTAACTGATAATTAGTGAGCAATAAAATACCTGAACCAATGCAGACTGAGCCTGTCGAGTGATATAAGAAAATGTAAACTTCCTCTCTCTCTCTCTCTCTCTCTCTCTAGGGAGTAGTAGAGTAGCAAAGAGGAGAGGAAAAAACAAGAGAGGAGGAGAACTGGAGAAGTAGGAATGAGGAAGCAGAGAGAGAGAGAGAGAGAGAGCAAGTGGACAGTGGAAAGCTGGAAGGAGTGGTGTTGGCTAAAATATTCCAATTAGGTGCCACTAAAAAGAAGAAGAAGAGAAAGGAAAAAAAAAAAAAAGTGGAAGATGTTGGGAACTTCCCATAGATGCTTCTCTCTTTATCTTCATTTATTATTTTTATTTCACATTGTAACCAATATATTAAGTAGTTATTATTAAACAAACAAAAAGAAAAACTTATGGCAAAATGAATGGGCTTTTGTGGTGTGACCAGGCTGTCAAAGAGATCCCTCCTTTTGCTAATGGAGAATCCCCCTATGGTCATTGTGAGTCACCATGGCGTGGTCTGCGGATGATATATGGGAGAGTTTTAAGAATTAAAAAGGAAGAAGCTGGGTTTATATTTTTTAATTATTCCTAGAACAAGAAGAATCAGGCCCTTGTAATTGTATCGACTAATTCATACTCTCACCTAGAATCAAGGTATTATATGACTCACAAAGTCCTAGTCTAATAGCTTGTATCACGACCCTAAGATCGTTGCCGTTTTTCTACTTGATTACATTGAGATTACGATTATACTACAATGAACCAAACATAATCTTAGTCCTAAAAATGAACCATTTTTTCAAATCTCTACTAGGTCCGGAACGGCTCAAAAATTCAACGTCTAAGCAGTTTGTACATCATTTACCATTTTATTAAAAAAAATACGGTAAAAAAAACTTTTGCTCTTCTCTCCCGCACAACTATATATTTAAAATTAAATAAAAAACTAAATTTAAAATTATTTAAAAACTAAATTTAAAAATTAATTAAAAATATTTAAATTGTTTAACAAAATCTTAATTTAAATATATTTAAGTACTTAAACCATTTTTCAATAATATTATTAAAATATTTATTTTATATGCAACGCACATAAATTTACTAATACTTTATAATAAGTTGTTGTTACAAGACATTCTTCAGGACTAGGTACTTTTCAAAGAACAAAAAAAAAACAAAAGCATATCTACAAGCAATTCTAAATCCAATCTAATTTTCCAATCAAACTTGCATAATCAATTGTCAATTATCTTTAGTAATTTGTGATAAGGTCTCGAGAACTTGTGCAATTTTGCATAATACATGATGTAGTAGAAGGCAAATTATTTAAATAACCAAGTATTGATAATTAATAGGCTATTTGTGAATCTAGAGATGGCTAATTATATGTATTATTTGAGAGATTTTTGTTAAGCTAATATTCTCTAATCATCTATTTCATATAACCATAAGTAAGCAATTTTAAATCTTAAAATTATCTATACCAAACATATTTTCCTAGTTTTATTATGCCATCCATATACATAGTGATATTTCTTGCATATTATATTTTAGGGTTATATAGTTTTAGGGGCACTATAATATTAGAAATATGCGTTTAGGTCTCCATATTGTCCAATATGATTTGGGTGTCGTCCTAATGGTTGACTTGACTAACCTTCTAAAATTGAGTCATAAATGTGAAGTTCGAATATTATACGAGACCCTAAAATTAAACGAAAAATATGTGAGGGTGTGTGACTTGGTTTATTTAGTTTTGAAAGGTAGAGATTGGTGTGACTTGGGTTGTTTAGTTTGTCGTGACCAATCGATAATGAGACTTGTAATATTGTTGTTTGTTTCTATTCTGATCTCAGCAGTCACTCAACTCTCATAATGACAGTTTCGATGGGGACTTATGGACATCGTGTATCGTCAAATGTCTCTCGTCCCGATCACGTTGTTGAAGATTGTAACTCAAGAGTCCCGAAGAGTTGTATGGCTGCTCAGATCGGGATAGAAGCAAATAACAAAGTCATAAGTTTTATTCTCGATTAGTGATAAACAAAAAAACTAAATAACCCAAATTACATAACTCTCATATAGTAAAAATAAATAATCTAAGTTACACAACTGTCACATATTTTCGTTTAGTTTTAAGATCTCCTAAATATTCAAATTTTATGGTCAACTTGAGTCAACCGTTAGCATGAGATGATCTAAATCCTCTTCCGGACGAAATAGAGATCTAAACACAAAATTCAATACCATACGATACCCTAAATCTAAATAATCATTTTTTTTACATTTGATAGAAAAACAAGCACGAAGCACTCATCTTTTTTAACTAGCAGAGGAGCCTCTTCCATTTTAATTTTGTCCAAATTGAAATACGAATTCCCATCCACTCCTCCCATTCGGCATCAAATTCTTAGGTTTGTACTCTTTCATATGTTTGTACTTGACTTAATAACTTTACCGAGAAAAGAAAACAAGCATAAATGTGTTATTACTGTATGATGGGAGCTTAATGACTTGAATTATTTAATTTTGTCATGATGAATCGAGAATAAGACATATATATATATATATATATATATATATATATATATATATATATATATATATATATATATATCAGTCACACAACTCTTCTGACGACAGTTTCGATGAATATTTCATGGAAATCGTGTACCGTCAAATATCTCTTGTCCCGGTCACATTGTTGAATCTTTGTAACTTAAGAGCCCAGAAAAGTTGTATGGCTGTCCAGATCATGGTAGAAACAAACAACAATCTCACAAGTATCATTCTCGATTGGTCATGAAAAAACTGAATAATCCAAGTTACTCAACCCTCACAAAGGCAAAACTAAATAATCCAAGTCACACAATCTCACATGTTTTCGTTTGGTTTTAGTATCTCATATAATATTTAAATTTTGTGTTTAGATATCCATTTTGGACAGTCAGTCCAAATTAACCATTAGGACGCGATCCAAACTATTTTTTGACAATATGATAATCTAAACGTAAATTTCTAATATTATACGAGACCGTAAAACTATCTTATATACTTAACATTCGATAGAAAAACAAGAATGAAGTGCTCGCTCTTTTTACTAGCACTAGGAGTAGGATCCTCTCCTATTTTAATTTTGTCCAAATTAAAATTCGAATCCGCATCCACTCCTCTCATTGGACATCAATGCTGTCACTGAACCATTCATAGAGTATCCACAGTGGAAGATATTTTAAGTGCTACATTTTGACTTTAGTTAAATATTGTAGCACTTGAAGGCTGCAATGGACACGTATACATACTTAAAAATTGCTAGAAAGCTAAAAGACACTCCAAATTTGGAGTGTGTCATAGTCCTGCTATATTAATTTTTGGGTCCACCAAATTAATCGTTCTTATCAAACATGAAAAAAAATATAAAAAAAGGGAGAAAAAAAATCTTACCAAACAATAAAGAAAAATAAAGAGGAATGATGTTTGTCACGTCCCAGAACCAGAATACTGGAGAGCGGGGGACAGACACAGCCAGCTACGTAATTGAAGTGAATCCCACCTCGCAATACGGTCACGGCTGTCTAGATGCATGAGGGTTTATCTACAAGCCAACAGTCATTTATGGTCAAGAACAAGCCTAGTGTCTCAATCTCACACTACCAAAATAAGTCAAATCAGCGACGAATTTAGCGACTCCAAGAAAGAACATCGCTAATTTTTGGGGATTTAGTGACATTTTACTAATATGTCGCTATTAGTCGCCAACAACGACTAATAGCGACGTCTAGCGACTACAGTTTATTAAATGGGAACCTGCGTCACAAGTTCATCGGTACACGTCACTGATGTAGCGACGCGTAGCGACGCAATTTAAGCGGCATCGTCGTATATTAAATTTCAGCGACGTTTAGCGACGTCCTTTTCGGACGTCGCTAAATGTTTCATATAGGCTGCGAGGGTTTCCTTTTCGATCATTCACAAATTTCTCCCCCAATTTTTTGCGCGCTCCTCCTCCGCGGCGCTACTCTGGCGATTTCCCTCCTCCGGCCTCCTCCTCCGCAGCGCTCCTCCGGCGATCTCCCTCCTCCGGCCTCCTCCTCCTCCTCCTCCTCCTCCCTTCTCCTCAGGTAGCTCCCCCATCTCTCTTTCTCACACACACACACACACACAATCCCCTGTCCCCGCCGCCCCGGCTCCGACGCTTTCCAGTTTCTCCTCGTCTTCTAGCTCTCTCTCTCGCTTCTAGTTTGTGTCCACGAGAGCGTGGACTCGTCGCACGTTGTTGAAATTTTTCATATATCTGTGTTGATTGATAAGATTGTGTTTCAAACGTGTTCGTGATTGTGTTTCATATTGTTTGATACTTTGTGTTCGTGATGCTCCTCCTGATCAGCCGGTGTTGAGTAGTGTTCCACCGAAGGGGTCGACGAACCCAGGGAAATGCTGCTTTAGGTGTTGATTGTGTTTCATATTGTTTGCTGCAAATGCTGCTATAGGTGCTGCTGCAAATGCTGTATTTTTTTAAATTTTTTACCAAATTTAGCGACGTTTAGCGACGTCTAGCGACAAAAATGAACGTCGCTAAGTAAGTATCGGAACGTCGCTAACTATGATTCACCCCGTCGCTGATCGTCACTAAACGTCGCTAACTATGACGTTGCTAATACGTCGCTATGTGTTGGTAATATAGCGACGTATAGACGTCGCAGAACGTCGCCAATTTGCTGACATGCCAGGTTAGCATAGATGTATGTAACATCGCTACACGTCGCTAGCTGACGTCGACAAATGCTGTCGTTTTACGTCGCTTGTAGTCGCTGAATTAGCGACGCGGATGCGTCGCTAATGGTCGTCGCAATAGCGACGTATTGCGACGTTATGGTGTTTAGCGACTAGGTAAATCGCGACTACGTCCAAACATCGCTAAATACGTCCCTAATTGGATTTAGCGACGTATTTTCCATATTTAGCGACGTCCTATGGCGTCGCTGATTTGACAGATTTTAGTAGTGTCAAGCAAGCAAGTAAATGTAACAAGATGGTAGATCATTAGACATACAAAGTAAGGCGTCCCATACATTACATATTCAGATGATCATGAAGCTAGCCATACAAAATACGAAGACTAGCAAGAGTTTAAGTCATACATGATTGACAAAATATGATCAACCCTATGATTTGTCAATCATGTCACAGCCCTTAGGCAGACAGGAATGTAAATTTAACATGAGCTAACACTTGCTCAGCGGCTAAACGCCTCAAAAGAATAATTTACAATAGAGTGGGAGAGCAAAATAAGAACCCACTCGTTGTCATGGTTGCGCCTAGTGTTCACCATCTGGTTGGAAGGCTGGGACATCCTCGAGAGCTACTCCAAAATCTGGCCATACAAAACCAGCTGGATCAGACCCCAGAAAGAGCAAGTGCCACAAGGGAGGCTTCACTTAAGAACTAAAACCAACATATTAGCATATAAAGACATAATTGATAATGAAAGACATGAGTTAAGAAAATCAGGATGATAAACGATAAGATAACTAAAGGACTATTCCAGTAACCAAGTTACAACCCGTAAACCAAACAAGGACCGGGGTTATAATCCTTTACCTGAACAGAACTTAGTCTCTAACTAATTATCGAATATGTAAAGTATAACAGTAAACGTGCTGAGATAACCATGTACAGTTCTTGCCTGGGCAAGACTAAACTAGACTTCATCCATCAATCACGACCAAGCAATGAGTACGGCTTGATACTTTAACTAACTAGAGTTATCGCAAGCTTAGTTACTAACAAGATGCAATGAGATGTTCCAACAGCCACAAGTCCTGCAGACTTAATCCAGATTATCCAGTTGCAAGTTGAGAGAGTTGGATTAGGGGACTTGGGGTGCAACACATGACAGTGTGCTGGAAATGTGTCCTACTCGATGGCATGCTACAAGTCCAATTAAAGCGTCCAGATAACGGGACTGCCTGTAGATGGAAAATCTCTTTATGAACTACTTGATCAATCTAGTTATTATCCTAGTCAGATTCAGTATGAATGCCTGACCGTGGTAATCAGGAATCCATGTCCTAGGTATAATGCAAGACGAGACATGTAGCTTGTACAGGCACAACCAAGAGAATCAACCACGGTGTTAAGACAAGAGTTACTTAGCAAGTCCAGGTAGCTGTCGCAACAACATTCAAGATTATCATGTCATGTCATGTTACTTATCATGTCAAGAGTGCGTCATGACGGACCACTATCAAGAATTATTATGTCAAGTTGTTTCTCAAGAGTGCACTACGATGGGTCACTATCAAGAGTTATCATGTCGTGTTCATGTTATCATGTTCGTGCCAGATTCAAGTTACTAGCTCAAGACTATCAAGTGTTAAGTCGGGTCGTCGCGATTTAGGTCAAGTATATAAAACATGCAAAGAAGATCGAGAACATCCATATGAAAATGAAACCATAAGTCACATATGAACCCTGATTAAAGTGAGACAAGAATATTCTTGAAGCCGAGACAAAGAACTACAACTTTTATGTTCTGAGTTTTTTGAGATTCTAGCTACAAAACAGCTTTAACGGGCAAAAACAGCAAAATAATACAATTCCAGCGCATGAAAATTCCTGCGCATCCGTGCATCAGAATTCCTGTATATCCGTGCATCAAAATTTTTGCGCATCCGTACGTCAGAATTCCTGCGCATCCGTTGTCACGTCCCGCTCCCGTAGGAGCGATCGTCCTCGCTAAGGCATGATGTCGCACGAGCCTAGATTGCGCTCGTGCAAGGCAGTTTCATAACGGTCGATTACAGCGGCGGCGACGGGGTCGTCGCACAGAAGTTCCAAGCAGAAACATTGAATATGCAGCAAAAATTTAGAGGCAAAACACAAGTTATTCAAAAGAACTCTTTATTGATATTGAACAATGATATTACAATGGGCGCAAGGCCTTGATTACAAGTCTCTCGTGCTCACTTTTCTCTCATTATACAAGTCACTCTGCTCTCTCTCATCTCTCGATTACAATGCTTGAGCTAGCGGAAGCTTCGGAAGGCAATGTCCATACATTATGTCTTGTATAAGTCTTTGATTCCACGCGGCCGCACGCTTCGAATCGCCAAGGAACTCCGTGCCTCGATGCATCCAAGCGACCTCTGCGCCACGAGCTTCTACCTGTGCCTACACATGAAAATTGTGTGGGTGTCAGTACTCAACTGTACTGGTGGAGTGAGCTCCTCGCCCACCCATACATAATCGTCACGTTCATTTACTTTGTGCAACACAAGCCCCTTTACGATTGTCTTTCTAGTCTTACCTTAGGATCAATTTTAAGACTGCGACGCCTGACCAAACCGATGTGCGACGACATGGTCGTGCTATAATGCCAACGTGTGTTCCGATCGAGGCAGTGCCTCATCGCTTCATGAACATCATGACGCCAAGTATCGTGCCAAACACGGTGCCTATGCTGCAGCCCAATCTTAGGCCCAGACATTGTGTTATTGACTAGACCTGCATTCAAGTTCTAGACCCAATCCAAAGGCATACACGCGGTTTGCCGCTATTCTGTCGACCTATCTACATGAGTGGTCACTAGCAATGTCAAGCTATCTTGGACTCGGCTCGAGATATCGGCTCGTCCCTCCACGGGTAGCTAGCCCCGGAAGCGCCAAGTATCTCCCATACGGTTATCCAGCATCCTACCATGAGCAGCCTTGCTCCTCCTGGGCCGACATGATCCCGGTGCCCCGACGATCATTCGAGAAGACTACACCTTGTCGATAAGTTGTCCAATGACCATGCAAGACTCAACTCGATCTATCAAGTCCTTCCTTAACCATGACCATGCTTTCCATCTTTCTATCGAGACTCCCAAGTAGCTGGATCGATCTCGTGTACGAGACTTATCAAGACTTAGCGAGATTTCCAAGTAGCGGGACCGATCTCGTGTGCGAGACTTATCAAGACTTAGTGAGACTCCCAAGTAGCGGGACCGATCTTGCGTGATTCCTTATCCAGACTTGTCGACGAGACTCCCAAGTAGCGAGACCGATCTCGTGTGCGATACTTATCGAGACTTAGCGAGACTCCCAAGTAGCGGGACTGATCTCGCGACAACCAGTCGCATGGACTTTCTTTGTCCGTGGCATACTCTTTACTAAATCCATTGTGGCTCGTGCCTTAGACAGGCCTGGTTCTCTAGGAGACTTTATCGCTCAAGTCGTATACCTTATACGACGAGCCTTGCTCTCGAGGGACTACGCGACTTGACAACCGCAGATAGAGCGGGACAGTGCTAGAAACGGCTTCGATAGCCCACCACGACTCTTGCCTAACTTATTTACGGAACGACTTGACGAGCAAAGGCTACGCCGAGCTTCGCATCGAGAGGACGGGCTGTGCACGCGTTCGACTTGAACAACCAAGTTCTCGGGTGCCTAGACTTAAGCCAACGAACCGTGCAAAACGACCTAACCCACGGGACATGCGAAGGCTATGCCAAGCCTTGGACGACGGGACCGTGCATGTTTTATCAAGCATTCACGCGGACGACGCCTATGACTTAGGCTAATTCAAGTGTTGGGACAAAACGACGGGACCGTGCATGCTTTATTTAGTATTCAAGAGGGCGACGCCTATGACTTAGGCTGATTCGAGTGTCGGGGCAACTTAGCAACTTAGCAACTTAGGCCAACTTTCTTCTCCCAAGCCACGGGACGAAGCACCGAGTGTCATTTTGAAAGCACGCTGAGCCGACTTCTAAGCAGATCGTGGGACCATTTTCATGTTCTAAGACATTCCGACCCGTTGGGATTATTCCCTTAGCTATGTGCGTTCGTCTCTTTTATTAACAAGCCTAACTCGTGCAAGTTAAAATCATGCGAGTTATTAAGTGAAGGCTAAGATGAGACGAGTTCACCGAAACTACCCCACCTGAACGAGGAGTCGCCTCGACCGAGCGAGCCTTCGAGCAGCCGTTGCAAGGCTAAGTCCGAACGCCGTCGACGTTTCGATTCCTCCGATTGACTTTGCGGGACATGGCATTACATCCGCGCATCAACACATCTGCGCATCAGAATTTTTGCGCATCCGTGCGTCAGAATTTCTGTGCATCCGCGCATCAACACATCCGCGCATCAAAATTTCTCCGCATCCGCACGTCAGAATTTCTGCACATCCGCGCGTCAGAACTCACGCTGCGTTTTCAGTACATGCGCGTAGGAAGACTACGCGCATGACACGCTCGGAGTCAAAGAATGCGTTGCCGGGACTTCACGGCGCATGGCCTCCCGGGCGCATGGGGGTCATCGTCCCCAACAGCAAGTTCAGCCATGAAAGTTTCGAAAACTTGCCATGGCCATAACTTCCTCATCCGAAGTCGAAATCAAGCGAAACAAAAGCAAAAACTGTGTGAAATTGAATTCTCTACAACATAGAACCATTAGTTTTTGGAAATACCAAATTGTTAGAGATCAAAACCAAGAAAAACAAGAAAAACTTTAAGTCTAGATCTACAAGAATCTATACATGGAAACTAAAAACTCCAAGTTCTAAAGAGGATTAGAATCAAGTAAAGAAGAGAATGGAACAATAAAACTTGAGATCCATCATGAAACAAGTTGCACTTGCTTAGGGCTTGGTAGGTGGGAGGAGTAAATGAAGAAGTTGAAGAAGTAAATGTAAATAATGGAAGAGAGAGAAGGAGTTGGGTTATATATCAACCCTCTCCATCTCAAAACAAACCAAGCCAAGCCAAACCAAGTCAAATTGAACCAAACCAAATCAAATAAACCAAGTCAAGATTAAACCAAGACTAGGCTAAGCAAGACAAGTCTAACTACGGTCCACCTGATAAATATCAGAAATCCGTATACGTATAGTGAAAATACGTATAACGAAAAACAGGAGTGACAATGTTAATCTGGAGTATCTGTTTGCAGTGTACCATTGTGTGCCAACATCAACGAGACACTCCAAAAATAATAATTTACGCAATTTTTAATAATTTAGAGTATTGTTTGGAGCGTATCAATTGTGGATGATCTTAGTTTTGTACATTTTCATAGGTTTGTACTCGACTTAGTTAACTTTACTTAGACCAAAAAATAAACCCTAAAAGTGTTTGATCGAATTCTTATTAGTATAGAACCAATTGATTAATTATATGTCAATTGTCACGTACCATTATTATTATATTATAAGCCCACACCTACAATTAAAATAAAAAAAATTCAATAATATCTTCTCCTACCATATATTAGGATATGTTTTTTTTTTTCTTATTTCTAAATTTTGTAGATAGTGGATATGATGTCCCACATAAATCTCTAAGTTGATATAGAAAACAAAATAATCATGAATAGAGGAAGAAGAGGAGGAGAGGCTCCTATTATATGAAAGAGGGAACCATTTGGTAGTAAAGTATAGAGAATGGCCAAGGATCTATAGATACAGATCATCAATCATCATGTACACATAAATATGTTGGTTGTCACGTCTATTTCCAGAATATTGTAGCTTAGCTATTCCCATATCATACGTACTCCACCACATTTCTTTTCTTTTCCCTTTCCTTTTCTTCTACGCGTGCTAGCCGCCACTAGCACCTACATCAGTGCTCTCCAGCTGTCTCTCCCCAATTCTCTTCTTTCCTTCTTTCAACTCGATCGACTCTTCTCCATTCGTTAGCGAGGCCAGCGGACAGCCGTCGGATCCCTACCGTCCTGTCATCTGGACCGTCGGTGCGGTGGTTCTCGTATCAATTTGTGGTCGCCACTACAGTGTTGGGGAATTTCGTCTACAGTGCCAGAGAATCTCTGGTGTTTTAATATTGTCTCTTTCAGCTGAACAAATTAGGGGTGGCGTGATTATGGGGATATTTTTGTCACATTTTGGACTAAACATTGTATCTAAATCCCCCACGAGCAGATCTGCTGTCCCAAGTAGATTCTATCATATTCTGTCTCTCCTCTTCATTATATGTGGGCCATCATCCATATATCTACTTTTAAACTATTTTCGGATCCACACACAAAAATTGAAAAGAACACATAAAATTTCTATACATTTTATCAAAATTAGCTACGAAGAAAAAAGTTTAGGGAAATTGTAATTCCGAAAATAATCCGCTAGATCGTCTAGCAAAATTTTGACAACCAAAATTCCGTCCAGCCAGCCACCGTTAGGGTTGTTAGGTTGGATGCTAATTAGGGTTATGGTGGGTTGTGGTCTTTAGAGTTAGATTAGGTTAGGGTTTTGGGTCTGGATTTGTTTTAAAATCAGGATTATGGTTTTTTGGAGTTTTCTAGAGTTAGGATTTTTATAGTTATGGTCTGCATGGACCGAGGAAAAAAAAAGCAGAGTTAAGTAGGGTTAAGTGAGGGGGAGGGGATGTCACGCCCCGACCCGGAATCACCCGAATCATCGTCCTCGCTGGGGCGTGATGCCGCACGAGCCTGGAGTTGCGCTCGTGCAAGGCAAGATAACAAGTTCTCAAATGGTTATCTTTGAGTTGAACATTAACAACGAAAGGAAAACAGAGTATACGAAACAAATCTCTTTATTGATATTCGAAATCAGATTACAAAGACTTTCGATAGTCCAACGGAATTTGCCAGATTGGCTACAACACTCAAGTTCTCTCTTGACCACAAAGGATTTCACCGTTCCATACATCATGCCTTCTATATCTCGGCCGTATCAATCCTGTCGCGAGTCCGAGCGTCAAGCGATCACACCCTTCAATACGCTTTGGCATTCCAAGCCTCAACGCGTTCAAGCAACGCTTCGCCGCGAGCAATCCATTCCCTGCACCCTGCATGAAGCTGGTGGGGGATCAGTACGTTCGTCCTCGCATGTACTGAAGCAAAGATTATCTTTCCAAACCGACATTTTTATATTTATGTTGAATCATGCAACTTAGCTTATGATCTTGCTATGTTCTCCTTAGGGTCAATTTTATGGCATCTTCGAAAGCGTAAAGCATGTTATCATAGCAAGCATGTTATCGAATTGAATAGGAAAGCAAGCATTCTCGTGTTTGATTCGTGGTACAACTTAGCAATATCGACGCACTCGCCCTTGCACCGACGCAAGGTGAATACGCCTATCTGTTTTCCCTGTCATGTTATAAGTGCTCTCTATTCAGAGTCCGTCCATGCAGGATATACGCATACCTTGCACTTCCAAACCCATCGCCCTTATCTATATGAAGGTCACTAGCTTTTTGGGCTAGAATGGACTTATATTTATCGAATCGAATATGTAAGACGACAATCACTAAGTTGTGGTTGCTAACCACAATCAGAGGATCCCCGAAGTACTCGTGTAAGTGGCTTATCACATTCACTAGACAGTCGCTACCCGTCTAGTCGAAGTGCACCAACAATACCGATTATCGCAGTCCCTCCTAGGCCGAACGGTCCCAGCGCCCTGGTGATCACGTTCGAGGGAAGAAACACCCGTGCACGGGCAATAGTCTTTAAGTCCATTTGACCATGCAACGAATCTTATATTTCATACAACCAAGCAAGTTCGCTTATCTCTATTTCAATTGGCACAACGCCCCAATATTCTCAACGAACGCCCGAAGGCCGCGAACATTTCGAAGGGCACCATGCCGCATTATCATCTCATATTTCTTTCGTTAACTTTCTATGTTCTTACGTTTCATACTTCGTTTCAATGTTTCAATGGCATCATGCCTCAACTCAATGCTCGTCAACCGAACGACCCGAAGGTCCCGAACACCTTTCGAGGCATTATGTCATATCCGACAGTCCCGCCACATTCATGCCACAACTGTATTCTCTCGCAACGAAGCCATCTTTTATTATCCCGTGCACGTAGGCACATTTCGACCGTATTTCGATGTTCTATGACTTAGCATTCAATGTCCGTGGCTTGCGCGCTAGGGTGCTCGCCTATTGTCTTTCAATGTTCTAGCCGTTCTAACTCGTGCGCGAAGGCACGGTATGGTTCGTGCACTAAGGCACTCGCCGAGTACAGTTATCCCATGTTCTTGCGGCTTGCGCACCGAGGCGCTCGCCTTTGCGATATCCAATATTCCATAGCGACTCGTATGTTTGCCGTACGATTCATTTCAATTGTTCTATCTAGTGTTCGACACGCACTACGTTTATTTCTCTATCGAGCCATGTCCGTGGCGTTGATAGGTTAACTCAGCATACAATGATATATTTGACTTATCGAATGAAGGAGTAAAAAGAAGTCAATCCTCCCACCTTGAGTCGATACGCCTTTCTCGTTTCGTCGAGCCGATGCGGCTCGATTTCATAACTTTGTTGCACGGCCACTCTCCTGACTTAGCCATTCGAGCACTTCGTGCTTATTGAGTTTGTACGTCCGATTTGCCTTAGCGTGCCAACGCTTCCGTCCGTCGCAAGGCGACGATTTGCTTTCGCGGACCCCTTACTGAATAAGGCAAAAGATCGACCTCTAACATTTCAGCGTAAACGTATAGCCTGTACATGAAACCAACTAAAATCATTACTTGCATCGATTTGGACTTGCGCCTTGGTCGATTCAATTTCTTAGAATCTTCGAGCCGTCTCAACGCACTTATCCTTCGAGGCAACGCGGCGCTTCGCATCGTTTCACTCAATGCATTCTTTGGGACAAGGCAACTCTTCGCATCGACTTAGTTCGATGCATTGCTCGGGACAACTTAACACTTTGTATCGATTTGCATCGATACGTAATCGGGTCAACGCAACTCTTCGAGTCAACGACTCAGCATAATGCACCGTGCGGAGCGGGGCATTACAGAATATACCACTCAAAACAAGGTTCGTCCCGAACCGAAACCAATACTAAATTTCCAAGGGTTTCATTAGATCGTTCCACGATCTCGTCTCACTATCGTTTGGATCGTACAACTTAGTTTGGAATCATACACATATTTTAGGCGTCCCACCAATATATGCATTTCAGCCGAGCTCAGTTGTAAGATATCGGAACAATGTAAACACGTAACTCTTATTCTCAATTACTTGCCATCTCGTATTCTCGATCGGACTTGGCTCTATTACTTGTTCTCGCAATTCTAGCACACATGCATATTGATACATACGCGATTCGCCAACAAAAGTTAAGGCATACGATACGATTCAAAAATCGCATTTTTCACTTGGTGTGTTTCATCAGGACTATCAATTCTACGCGTTGCGTCAAGCCGTCGCGCATCCGATCGCAATGAGTCTCAGCAACGCCTTGCGTTCGGCGTCACTATCCAACGATTTCTGATGTTTTACTTCGTATCCTATCTCGACATGATTCTTCTTTTATCACATTCGGGACTACGCTCGCTAGGTGACTTACCTAGACACCGTGCTCAGCTCCTTCCGACGCAAGTTTAAATTGACATTGCACAAAGGCCACAATCTATCCGACACAACAGTTTACATCAAGGCGACGGTGCTCAAGACAACGATCGCCTTGACACGAGGTCTTTACGTCACGCCTTACGTTTCGATTTTCTAACGAGTAGGAATTCACTAGCCAAATTCCCAACTTATCCGTCTCGCAACATCGAACTTAATTTCGATTCACGCAAGCTCAATTGCAAGGTGAATCCGAATCTAACAACATGACTCGTAAGTCATTCTCTTATTGTTCCCTCTCGTGCATAGCACGACTCTCGCAATCGTCTATCCGAATCACCAAGTTCGTTGGTGAATTTCTAGTTTGATCGTCGACCAACATAACCATTCAAATATTCATCCGACGAATACTCAAATCTAAGTATATCATTCTCAATCGAAAGTTGTTCCAACAATTCTCGATCGCCTAGACTTATCGTCAACATGCACCACATTGTATTTGTTATCGATGCAATCTCATATGCGATATCGCACGGGTCATCTTACGGTCTGCAACATTCAATTTGATTTGGCGGTCAAGTCTTCTAGGGTCAGCTGCCCCGAAGCTACGCTCGATAATTGTGGATCATCACCGAAGGACAGTTTACTACGAACCATGCTATATCTTATTTCGGAGCTAAATCACGTTCCGACGATTCTATGTGACTATCCAATTCCGGACAAAACCATTTCTATCGGCGCAACTGATGCGCAACTATCCTCCGAGTAGAGTCATGCATTATCGTCGATGATTCCGCAATTTACGAAACATCTACTCGTATCGAATTTGAGTCTATCTTATTTTGCAGTCGACACACGAGATGCTATACGCATCGAACAATCGTCGATGACTTATAGTCTCGTCTTTGATCAATCATAAAATTTACGATCAACCAAGTTCGTTCATTCTCGTATCGTTACTTACAAAATTCCATAGCACGAAGCACACTCTATTTTGCATTCTCACATCGCTTACGTTTTCTTACGTATCGATCTCGATACGCCGTATCCATTTCGATAACGTAAGGGTCGACTTTGAATTCGTTTTAACGTTAACTTAACTTGCATCGCATACATCCAAGTTTGCAACGAACTTTTTCTTACGCATTGACTCGTTCTCCGATTTGCCGCATCCTACTATACTTCGATCGCGTAACTGAGTTACCGATTATCCAACATCGAACCTTCAAGTCATACGATCTAGTCCTCTAAGTTTTGTGTGTTTTCAGTCGTACTCGAATGAGTTTCGCCGTAATGTAACCAACTATTTCTTAGGCACGATTACCCGCGTCAACCAACTTTCTTACCGAAGTCGCACATCGTGTGATTCGATTGTAATTTACATCGCCCAACATTTCTATCGAAATCGCAAGTCGTGCGATTCGATTCACCTAGCCGAACATTTCTATCGAGATCGTAAATCGTGCGATTCGATTCGCCTCACCCAACATTTCAATCGAGATCGCAAGTCATGCAGTTCGATTTCAACGTTTCGAGTTTCCTATCCCGTCGATCCGATTGTTGCCTCAAGACATAATCGTTTCGCTAGTTCCCGTCATTCGACCGACACATAATTTTTAATCGACGTATCATTCAATGTTACAAGTCCCGCATTACCGTTCTAACCGATCATCGAAGAACACTTGCATCAACATGCCGTCGTACAAATTCTCAATCGAGTCTCGGTGCTATCCCGTCCGTTGCGGACAAACCTTCCGCAATTCTCACAATACGTCGATACAATTCATCGCACAAGTGGTATTACATATACCACTCGGAATCGAGCCATTCATTGCATCGGTGGTATGCCATATACCACCCAAAAATTAAGTTACTTCCGTCGCAACGTACTCTTTACAAACCAACGATCTCTTCCGACTCACGATTTCCGCAGTAATCGTGCTTGATCACAACCGTAACTTTGATTAATCAAAATCTGACACAACTCGGCCAATGCATTCATTTGCCAACGCAAGCTCGGTGCGCAACCGAACCGATTTCGTTTCTCGATTTACAACTTTTTGTTTTCTTCCGTTGCATCTTGTGCAAAATTTTATTCTCGATATCCGTTGCACTTCGTGCAGCGATTACTTTGATACGCGTTGCACCACGTGCAATAATTTTACTTTTGACATACGTTGCACCACGTGCAATATTTTACTTTCAATACGCATTGCACATCGTGCAACGATTTATTTCCGATATTTACCGCACCTCGTGCATCGATTTCCTTTCAATACGCATTGCACATCGTGCAAAGATTTATTTTCGACATTCAAAGTCAATGCTCAAATCCGTTCAACACATTCGATATTGACTTATCGCTTTTCATCGCAACGTACATTAAAAATCGATATGTGAATCCGTCCGACACATTCCATATCAACTTTCATTTTCTTTTCAACGCATCATTACAATCAACGCGTGGCAATTGCTGCAGCAACATTCCACGACTATCATTGTATCGATGCAACCAACATTTTTTGTATCGTTCGTTGTAAACAACGAATATCTCAAACCACAATTCACGACGTGTTGCATCTACGGCAACAAATTCTCTAATTCATATCTCGTAACTTGTTGCACTTGCAGCAACAAACCTTTTCCGACTTTTCCAACTAACACCATGTAATTTCCAAACAACACGCGTCAAAATTACATGATTTGTATTAGACTTATTGTATGGAACATCCAGTGCGACATCGAGTAGAGTCAAGAGTGATTTCGATTGGTGGTGGGCAACTTTTAGAACTGAAATGAAGCAAGCATCCAGAAGAAATTGAGCCTAGAGCTCTGATACCAATTTGTCACGCCCCGACCCGGAATCACCCGAATCATCGTCCTCGCTGGGGCGTGATGCCGTACGAGCCTGGAGTTGCGCTCGTGCAAGGCAAGATAACAAGTTCTCAAATGGTTATCTTTGAGTTGAACATTAACAACGAAAGGAAAACAGAGTATACGAAACAAATCTCTTTATTGATATTCGAAATCAGATTACAAAGACTTTCGATAGCCCAACGGAATTTGCCAGATTGGCTACAACACTCAAATTCTCTCTTGCCCACAAAGGATTTCACCGTTCCATACATCATGCCTTCTATATCTTGGCCGCATCAATCCTGTCGCGAGTCCGAGCGTCAAGCGATCACACGCTTCAATACGCTTTGGCATTCCAAGCCTCAACGCGTTCAAGCAACGCTTCGCCGCGAGCAATCCATTTCCTGCACCCTGCATGAAGCTGGTGGAGGATCAGTACGTTCGTCCTCGCATGTACTGAAGCAAAGATCATCTTTCCAAACCGACATTTTTATATTTATGTTGAATCATGCAACTTAGCTTATGATCTTGCTATGTTCTCCTTAGGGTCAATTTTATGGCATCTTCGAAAGCGTAAAGCATGTTATCATAGCAAGCATGTTATCGAATTAAATAGGCAAGCAAGCATTCTCGTGTTTGATTCGTGGCACAACTTAGCAATATCGACGCACTCGCCCTTGCACCGACGCAAGGTGAATACGCCTATCTGTTTTCCCTGTCATGTTATAAGTGCTCTCTATTCAGAGTCCGTCCATGCAGGATATACGTATACCTTGCACTTCCAAACCCATCGCCCTTATCTATATGAAGGTCACTAGCTTTTCGGGCTAGAATGGACTTATATTTATCGAATCGAATATGTAAGACGACAATCACTAAGTTGTGGTTGCTAACCACAATCAGAGGATCCCCGAAGTACTCGTGTAAGTGGCTTATCACATTCACTAGACAGTCGCTACCCGTCTAGTCGAAGTGCATCAACAATACCGATTATCGCAGTCCCTCCTAGGCCGAACGGTCCCAGCGCCCTGGTGATCACGTTCGAGGGAAGAAACACCCGTGCACGGGCAATAGTCTTTAAGTCCATTTGACCATGCAACGAATCTTATATTTCATACAACCAAGAAAGTTCGCTTATCTCTATTTCAATTGGCACAACGCCCCAATGTTCTCAACGAACGCCCGAAGGCCGCGAACATTTCGAAGGGCACCATACCGCATTATCATCTCATATTTCTTTCGTTAACTTTCTATGTTCTTACGTTTCATACTTCGTTTCAATGTTTCAATGGCATCATGCCTCAACTCAATTCTCGTCAACCGAACGACCCGAAGGTCCCGAACACCTTTCGAGGCATTATATCATATCCGACAGTCCCGCCACGTTCATGCTACAACTGTATTCTCTCGCAACGAAGCCATCTTTTATTATTCCGTGCACGTAGGCACATTTCGACCGTATTTCGATGTTCTATGACTTAGCATTCAATGTCCGTGGCTTGCGCGCTAGGGCGCTCGCCTATTGTCTTTCAATGTTCTAGCCGTTCTAACTCGTGCGCGAAGGCACGGTATGGTTCGTGCACTAAGGCACTCGCCGAGTACAGTTATCCCATGTTCTTGCGGCTTGCGCACCGAGGCGCTCGCCTTTGCGATATCCAATGTTCCATAGCGACTCGTACGTTTGTCGTACGATTCATTTCAATTTTTCTATCTAGTGTTCGACACGTACTACGTTTATTTTTCTATCGAGCCACGCCCTTGGCGTTGATAGGTTAACTCAGCATACAATGATATATTTGACTTATCGAATGAAGGAGTAAAAAGAAGTCAATCCTCCCACCTTGAGTCGATACGCCTTTCTCGTTTCGCCGAGCCAATGCGGCTCGATTTCATAACTTTGTTGCACGGCCACTCTCCTGACTTAGCCATTCGAGCACTTCGTGCTTATTGAGTTTGTACGTCCGATTTGCCTTAGCGTGCCAACGCTTCCGTCCGTCGCAAGGCGACGATTTGCTTTCGTGGACCCCTTACTGAATAAGGCAAAAGATCGACCTCTAACATTTCAGCGTAAACGTATATATAGCCTGCACATGAAACCAACTAAAATCATTACTTGCATCGATTTGGACTTGCGCCTTGGTCGATTCGATTTCTTAGAATCTTCGAGCCGTCTCAACGCACTTATCCTTCGAGGCAACGCGGCGCTTCGCATCGATTCACTCGATGCATTCTTTGGGACAAGGCAACTCTTCGCATCGACTTAGTTCGATGCATTGCTGGGGACAACTTAACACTTTGTATCGATTCACATCGATACATAATCAGATCAATGCAACTCTTCGAGTCAACGACTCAGCATAATGCACCGTGCGGAGCGGGACATTACAGGGGAGTCCATATCTAATAATTTTGTTTGGATTGGAGAAAGAGTTAAGTGAGATGTTGTAACGCCCCAGTCCCAAAATACGTAGGACTAGGAACATAGATATGCCAGCTGTATTCATACGAAGTACATAGGCCTCGTATAGATACATAAGCTGTAAAATGCAGTAGAACCATAACTAATCTCATCCACAAAATAAATGAATAAAAGATATCATATAAAGATAATAAATTTGTTTTGATACAATATGTTAGGCGGAGACAAATCCACTACCAACAAGTAAAGAAAAAAAATACATGAGTAAAGAAATGAATTTGGCGAGCGAAGCGAAGACGATCCAAGTGCAATCATCCTCGAAGAAATAGCGATGATCACGACTAGAGCTAAAGCACCTGCGAAAGACAACAGCACACACCTGGCGAGATAACTAGGTCCTCAGAGGGACGTAACAAGACACATAATATCATGCCATATAAACTGAATAAATATTGCTCAAATAAATAAGTCAATTGAATTATAACATGGTCCAATACACACCTATTGAACGAGCGTACCATCCCCCCAACCAAACAAGGACAGGAGATGGTAAACTAATTCACGACGACGTATCTTTCCATGCTATGAATCCAATATGGTATCCGGACCCCAACAAGGTTCAATACCTTCTCATCGAAGCTTTAGAACATTTAATACATATTCAGTGTTATATATATATTGTCACGACCCGCTACCCAAATTGTTGGGCCAGGCCGAGTCATGCCCAGCCTACGTTGAGATAAAACGTAGTAAGCTGTTCTAAAGACAACAGGATAAGACTAAATGTGCTAACAGTTCTATAAGTGAAGAAGAATCATAAATGCTCCAAACACAAAAGTCGTCGTATATAGTAAAATATCCAAGTACAAGTAAACTGAAATGTAAAACTGGATACATGTCCAGTTACAAAATGATATAGTCTAATACATGTCTACTCTCAAAAGTCTAAGTAAACAAAAGACAACTAGGCGAGGTTCCCTGCAGGAACATCCTCGTAAAGCAGAGCCGGGTCCTCGGCAGTATCTCCATAGTATGTGTCACAGAGTAACTCCTCCTCAGTAAGGATACCTACAACGTTATCCTGTCAGGACGGGAGCAAGTACTAAATCTAACAAACATATAATACTGATCATGTGATGAAAAGGAAATGACATATCATGTTGGTTCAGTTTTAGGTATGTTTTAGCATGGCGATAGATATACATTTTAAAGTTTAAAACTGTAGTAGGTGAGTGATCAGTCAATAGGTAATCAGGATGTACAGCGGTACATATCAATTTTCTGATGTGCACATACGTACACAAAACGGCATCGGTGTATATCCATACACAAACGCGGGACCAGACATACGACACAGATACATATAGAATGTAACGGTGCTCGGTAAATACATACGGAGAAGGGGGTCATGATCACGTACACTACTAGCAGTTTCCCCTTAACCCGTTATTTAAGCATGTGAGAGATATTATGAGATACGGTATAAACATGGTAAAGACTGAAAGTAATACAACATGTAAAGTTCTAACTTGCTACCCCAAGGATCAACATTTAACATGGTTGGTGATTCACAGTTTTATGGTTTATAGCAGTATGTAAAGTTCGTAGAAAGTACTTGCCTCTAGCAAAGCAAAACAAAACAAGCTGCGATAACAATGCTATGGATGTCTGGTAGCTCGTTACTGTAGAAGTAAATACAAAAACTTAGTTTTACACTAAGCTAAAACACTAGGACACTAATTGGTGAAACACGACTTGTGATTGGGCACCTAGCCAAAATGATGACTTGGCATAGGAGACCAATGTGGGGTGACACACTATGTTAACTAACTTTCTAGGGTCTTTACACTAGTGAGGGATGGGGTTCAACACGACTAAAACTCCAAATAACACAAAAAACTACAAGTCGTAATTAATCAATAAATAAATCAAAAGATCATTGTGTTCTAACAATTTTTGAAGTAGACAAAATGCCTAGTTTTTCTTAAAGTAAAGTACCAAGGTGATCCTTGTTAATCACAGAAATTTATTATAATTTTTCTGGAATTTATTAACCAGTACAAATATTTTATAAAAATCAGTTTTCCTAAGTATACAGAAAATGAGTTTTGGTTTCATATGCCAAACTAGTGGCAAAACAGTAAATTAAATACTACAAAAATTATACTAAATTAGCTAACTTAACATAGTATCTAAAACTATTTTTCCATAATTTTAGCAGCACTTTAAGTATTTTTAGAAAATCAAAAATAGCATTGCACACAATAATTAATTATCTGCATATTTTGTCCATGTATATAATTTGAACCAAAGTTCAAATACAGGACCCAAGGCCATGAATCAAGTCCAATATGACTTGTACAGGTCTTGAATGTGTGAAAACACATTTGAGCCCAAATACCCATGCTAGGCTTGGACACCAAATGGTTGCAGTAATTTAAATACAATAAAAATACAATTTGGTAATAGTCAAAATAAATATTATTATTTTAATAAGATAAAGTTTTACATGGTAACTATAAAAGTATGAACATTATTTTATATAAATAATTTACACTAAGCTAAGTAAAATACATATAGGAAATAATATATATATATATATATATATATATATATATATATATATATATATATATATATATATATATATATATATATATATAAATATAGGGATATTTATATATATAGGAAAATGCTCAACTATATATTATATATATATATATATACAAATATATGTATATATACATACATATAAGAAAATACTCAACTATATAATATATATATATATATATATATATATATATATATATATATATATATATACAAAATGATGTATACATATATAATAGTATATATATATAATAATATATATATATACACAAGGAAATATATATATACATAAAATAATAAAGTATAAAGGATGAAGTATATATATATATATATAAATATATATATATATATATATATATATATATATATATATATATATATATATATATATATATATATATATATATATAAAAAGAAAACAGCAAGTATATATATACATAAATATAGTATATATAGTAATACATATATATATACACAAATAAATGTATATACATATATATATAAATATATATATATAAAGAAAAAGAAAAAGGAAAAGAAAAGGGAAAGGAAACAGAAAGGCTCGAACCCGAACCAACAGAGCGCGGGGGGGGGGGGGGGGGGGTGGTGTTTAGGCTCTGTCGGGCTGGCCAGGGGGTCAGCCCGTGGGTCGTGTTAGGGATAGGGTTTAGTTTATTTTATTTCGTTTTAGGTTAGACTTTATATTAAAAAAAAATATAAACACGAGCCTGTGTCCGGACAGTTTGGGACACAGGGATCCTCGTGTCTGTGCTATGCACGACACGCACGAGCTCAGCCTCGCGTGTCCGAGCACAGCACCATGCTCGTTGTGTCCTGGCGAGTCTCGTGCGTGAAGGCGAGACACGCATGACACGATTGAGTTCTGTTACTCACGTGTCCGACTTCTCGAAGAAGTTTCGAAGGCGGAGGCGGCGGCTTGGGGCGTCGGGACGGTGGCGCTCTGGTGGCGCTGCGTCCAGCTCGGCGTGGCAAAGCGGATGGCGGTGGTGGTTGGTGGTGAAGGTCGTCGGTTGGGGAGGAGCAGTGTTCGCCGGAGTAGGGTTAGGGTTTGGGGGTTCGTCGGGGAAGAAGGGGGGTCGTCGGTTGCTGTGGAGAGAGTTTAGGGTTAGGGTTTAGGTCAGGGGAGAATGGGGGTTTAAATAGGGGGGTTGAGGTCGGTGGGGTCAGCCGGGAAAGGCGGGGGCAGCGGTCGTAGTCGGTCGGGGCAGTCGTCGGGGGTGGGTGAGAGCTAGAGGAGAGAGAGTGAGTTGGTCGGGGGGGGGGTTTGGGTAATTAGCAGTTAGGTCCTTGGGGATTAGGAAATTACACAAAGGCATTTTTGTGAGCAAATGCAAAATAGAAATTGCAAACTGATATAAAAATAATTTGAATAATTATAAAACAGTATTAAAACAATTCTAGTAATTGCAAATTGATATTAAAACATTTTTAGAAAATTACAACTTGATATTTTTTGTATTAAAACTCATTAAAATATTAATTAAAAATTCTAGAAAAATTCCTAAAAATCCTAATAATTATTTTAAGGCTAAAATTAACATTAAAAATTAATTAGCGCTAATAAAACTAAAATTAAAAAACAGGGGCTTACAAGTCTTCCCTCCTTAAAAAATTTCGTCCTCAAAATTCACAAGGATTGAAGACCCGACAATGTTCTAACATAGCAAACAATGCAACAAAATGACTAAGGCTGCGATCGAAACTAACCTCTAAGGCATCAAGCGGGAACGGGTGGTTCCTTCGCAGCGGTTGGATCGAACAAGTAAGGGTATCTCTCCCTCATGTCCGATTCCCTCTCCCAAGTAGATTCACCTGGGGAGTGACGGCTCCAAGCTACTCGTACTAGGGGTATAACTTTGTTCCTCAGCCTCTTCTCTCTCCGGTCTAATATCTCCACTGGCTGCTCAGAAACTGTAAGGCTCGGTCCGACCTCTAACTCTGAATGATCTAGCACATGACTGGGGTCTGGAACATATCTCCTCAGCTGAGATACGTGGAAGACGTCATGAACTCCTGCTAGGTTGGGTGGAAGTGCAACCCTGTAAGCTACCTCTCCGATCCTGCCAAGTACCTCGAACGGCCCGATGTATCTGGGGCTCAGCTTCCCTCCTCGTCCGAACCGGATCGTCCCTCGAGTAGGTGATATCTTCACTAGCACCATATCACCGTCTGCGAACTCCATCGGCCTGCGACTAGCATCAGCCCAGTGTTTATGCCTGTCCTGAGCTACTCTGAGCCTGTCTCTGATCATCCCGACTTTCTCTGCTGCATCCGTGATCATTTTTGGCCCAAGCATAACTCTGTCTCCAACATCATCCCAAAAGAGCGGTGTGCGACATCGTCGCCCATATAGCGCCTCGAAAGGAGACATACCAATACTGGCCTGGTAGCTGTTGTTGTATGAAAACTCTACCAAGTGCAGATGGCTCTTCCATGATCCTCCGAAGTCCAGCACGCAGGTCCTCAGCATATCCTCCAGTGTCTGTATCGTCCTCTCGGACTGCCCATCTGTCTGCGGGTGGTACGCCGTACTGAACTTGAGCCTACTGCCCAACTTCTCCTGCAAGCTCCTCCAGTAGTGGGATGTAAATCTGCTGTCTCTGTCTGACACGATGCTCTCCGACACTCCGTGTAGGCGAACTATCTGCTGCATGTATAGCTCCGCCAACTTCTCGGTGGAAAGCCCCACCTTGAAGGGTATGAAGTGCGCACACTTCGTCAGCCTGTCTACGATGACCCAGATGGCATCCTTCCCTCCTTGGGAACGAGGAAGCCCTGAAATGAAGTCCATCATAATATGTTCCCACTTCCACTCAGGAATGGGTAACGGCTGCAACAAACCAGCTGGCCTCTGGCGCTCCGCCTTGACTTGCTGGCAAACTAGACATCTCGAGATAAAACGCGATACATCCCTCTTCATTCCGTGCCACCAAAGATGTTCCCGCAAGTCACGGTACATCTTGTTAGCACCAGGGTGAATAGAATATCTCGATCGGTGCGCCTCCTGCAAAACTGCCTCTACTAGCTCTTCCTTCGGCACGCACAATCGACTGCCATGCCTTAGGGATCCATCCTCTGCTATAGTGAAGTCATCCAGCAATCCAGCTAATGCCTGGGGTCGAAGTCTGCGAAGGCTCTCATCTGTAGACTGTGCCTCCCTGATCTGCTCCATCAAACCTGACTGAATGTCAAGTGCCATCATCTGTATCACTGATCCTGGCCGAACTAGCTCAATACCGAGCTTCTCCAAATCCTTCCGCAAATGCCGATCAATCATCAGGTACCATGCCATCGGATGTCTGCTCAGCGCATCCGCCACCATATTTGCCTTCCCAGGATGATACTGTAAATCGATGTCGAAGTCCTTCATCAACTCCAACTATCGTCTTTTCCTCATGTTCAGCTCTTTCTGCGTGAACACATACTTCAAGCTTTTGTGGTCAGTAAAGATTTCCACACGCTCTCCGTATAAGTAATGTTTCCATAACTTGAGTGCAAAGATCACCGCAGCTAACTCGAGGTCATGGGTAGGATAATTCCTCTCATGAGTCCGCAATTGCCTAGATGCATAAGCAATTACTTTCCCATGCTGCTGTAGAACACATCCTAGCCCCTTCCCAGAAGCATCACTGTAAATGGTGAAACCTCCAGAACCTGAAGGTAAAGTCAGAACTGGAGCGGTCGTCAGCCTCCTCTTCAGCTCCTCAAATGCCGCCTGGCAGTCCTCTGACCAGATGTACTCTGCGTCCTTCCGCGTCAGCTTCGTCATGGGTTCAGCTATCCTAGCAAAGTCCTGGACGAACTTTCTGTAATAGCCTGCTAAATCCAGAAAACTCCTGATCTCTGAAACTGACGTCGGAGCCTTCCACGTCTCAACTGCAGCAATTTTCCTGGGATCCACCGAGATTCCATCTCCAGTGACTACATGGCCGAGAAACTCCACTCGGTCTAAAAAGAATTCGTACTTCGGCAATTTGGCAAATAATCTCTCCTGCCTCAGAATCCCCAAAACTATCCGCAAGTGCTCTGCATGCTCCTCTGGCGTCTTCGAGTATATCAGGATGTCGTCGATAAACACCACGACGAACTTATCCAGATATTGGTGAAATGTCTTATTCATCAAGTTCATAAAGATAGCCGGCACATTTGTGAGACCAAATGGCATCACCAGAAACTCGTACTGCCCGTACTTTGTGTTGAACGCCGTCTTCTGGATGTCTGCTGGCCTAACCTTCACCTGGTGGTACCCGGATCTCAAGTCTATCCTGGAAAACACCTTCGCCCCGCTCAACTGGTCGAACAAATCATCTATCCTGGGCAGAGGATATTTGTTCTTGATGGTGATGGCATTCAAGGCCCGGTAATCAATGCACAACCGGACTGTACCATCCTTCTTAGGCACAAAGAGCACTGGTGCTCCCCATGGAGAAGCACTGGATCGAATGAAACCCTTTTTCAACAGGTCATCAATATGCTCTTTCATCTCTATGGCCTCCTTGGGATTCACTCTATAGCAAGCCCGGGATACTGGTGATGAACCCGGCACTAAATCTATAGTGAACTCCACATCTCTGTCAGGCGGAAGTCCTGGAAGATCCTCTGGGAATACATCCATAAACTCCCTAATGATAGGGTGTGGCGGTGCTGCGTCCCCGACTGTCGCACAATAGTTCGGCTCTAGGCTGATCTCCGGCCCTGTCCTCCTGACACTGAATGGTGCTGTGCCTGGGGGACTGAACAAAATACTACCCTCATGGCAATCTATAGATGCATGGGCATAGCTAAGCCAGTCCATCCCCAATATGATATCATAACCGGGGAGTGGCATCACAAAGAATCGCCCTCTGAACTCTCTCCCGGCTATAAAAATAGAACATCTATAGATAGATCTAATAGGCACTGGTCCTCCTTCCGTCATCACTCTACTAATCTCCGCAGTAGGTGTAGCTACTAGATGATGTTTATGCATAAACTCTAATGATAGGAAGCTATGAGATGCACCAGAATCAAACAAACATACAGCTAGAAAAGTATGCAAATAAACATGACCTGTGATGACGTCAGCTAAGTAATCCGGCTCCGAAACCTGCTCCGGCTCCGGATCAATGGCTAGACTATAAACCCTCCCCTGAGGTCCCTTCTGCTGCTGCAGATGCTGCCCGAACCTCTGCTGCTGAGTCGGGAGCGGTCCTCTAGTCTTTGCTACTGGGCACTCTCGAAGCTGATGGGTGGCAGACCCACAAGCCAAACACTGCCCCAACTTCTTCCTGCAGATGGAAGCGTCGTGGCCTACCCTCTTGGAGAATGCACAAACACCTCCCTTCGGCTGCTGTCGGGGTCCCGGAGCTCTAACTGGCGGGGTCTAATGATGTGATATAGGGGGACGGTAAGTCTGCTCGGGTGGCGTCGGTGCTCTCTGCTGGAAAGCCTGACGCTTGGACGGTCCCTCATGATGTACAGAAGCCGGCCTCTTGCATGACAGAAGACGCTCCTTGATGCCCCGAGCTAACTCTAGGCTCTGGTAGTAGTCAGTCGTACCGTTTGCCACTATAAGAATACCAATATCTGGAACTAGACCATGGCAAAACCTACGGGTCATCTCCCCTGGATCAGCAACCAGACTAGGAGCGAAACGGCTCAGGTGACTAAACTCTGCCGCATACTCGTCAACAGAACGGTTCCCCTGCTGGATGTTCTGGAATCGTAGCCCTATGGCTACTCTAGCAGTGGTCGAGAAAAACTTCTTCTTGAACTGGGTCTTGAACTGGTCCCAGGTGGCTCTACCTCTCGCGAACAACGGCTCATTCCTGAACCAGACTCCTGCTAAGTCTATCAGCAGAAATCCTGCTGCCTCGACCTGAAGGTCATCCGGCATCCTAACTCTCAGAAGCTTCCTCTCTACAGAATCTAGTCAGTCATCAGCTACTACTATGCCCTCAGTCCCTGAGAACTCCTTAGGATTCAGACCCATAAAGTCCTTGACCGTCCCCGTTCTCTGCCGTGGCTCTACATGTGGTGTGACCACGGGACGTCCCTCAGAACGCTCTATGCTCTGGCGGAGTAGGGTAGTCTGCTCCTGATGGGTTGTTAGGAACCCCTGAATCAGTGTGAACAGCTGGGTCCCGTCGAGTGTGACGGAAGCCTGGGTGGGTATAGTGATAGGGGGTGATGGAAGTATCGGGGCCTGCTGGGACTGGGATGTGGAAGGTGGTATCTGGGTCTGTGGATCTGTGGAGTAGGGGAATGTGGTAGGTGGAGGTGTATCAGTCGACTGGTCAGCTGACTGGATAAGGAGGGCCCCATTCTCGGGGGTAACATACTAGGATGAACGAGTAAGCACCATCTAAATTACACGTAAAAAGACTTATAAGGACTTATTTAAAGTAAGCAATCATATGCAAGAAAATCTAATTATAATAGCAAACATGTGATGTATTTCCTATGTTGCAATCCTAGTATTCCTCTAAGTGTTCTAAGCGTCTTTTCTAATGTTGTCTAATTACCTTAAGTTCCTAATTGCAGGCATGCTTGGTACAATAACGTAACAAAACAGTTTAGTCAGGACCTGCATGGGCCACCACTAAAAACATGTCACGACCCGCTACCCAAATTATTGGGCCAGGCCGAGTCATGCCCAGCCTACGTTGAGATAAAACGTAGTAAGCTGTTCTAAAGACAACAGGATAAGACTAAATGTGCTAACAGTTCTATAAGTGAAGAAGAATCATAAATGCTCCAAACACAAAAGTCGTCGTATATAGTAAAATATCCAAGTACAAGTAAACTGAAATGTAAAACTGGATACATGTCCAGTTACAAAATGATATAGTCTAATACATGTCTACTCTCAAAAGTCTAAGTAAACAAAAGACAACTAGGCGAGGTTCCCTGCAGGAACATCCTCGTAAAGCAGAGCCGGGTCCTCGGCAGTATCTCCATAGTATGTGTCACAGAGTAACTCCTCCTCAGTAAGGATACCTACAACGTTATCCTGTCAGGACGGGAGCAAGTACTAAATCTAACAAACATATAATACTGATCATGTGATGAAAAGGAAATGACATATCATGTTGGTTCAGTTTTAGGTATGTTTTAGCATGGCGATAGATATACATTTTAAAGTTTAAAACTGTAGTAGGTGAGTGATCAGTCAATAGGTAATCAGGATGTACAGCGGTACATATCAATTTTCTGATGTGCACATACGTACACATAACGACATCGGTGTATATCCATACACAAACGCGGGACCAGACATACGACACAGATACATATAGAATGTAACGGTGCTCGGTAAATACATACGGAGAAGGGGGTCATGATCACGTACACTACTAGCAGTTTCCCCTTAATCTGTTATTTAAGCATGTGAGAGATATTATGAGATACGGTATAAACATGGTAAAGACTGAAAGTAATACAACATGTAAAGTTCTAACTTGCTACCCCAAGGATCAGCATTTAACATGGTTGGTGATTCACAGTTTTATGGTTTATAGCAGTATGTAAAGTTCGTAGAAAGTACTTGCCTCTAGCAAAGCAAAATAAAACAAGCTGCGATAACAATGCTATGGATGTCTGGTAGCTCGTCACTGTAGAAGTAAATACAACAACTTAGTTTTACACTAAGCTAAAATACTAGGACACTAATTGGTGAAACACGACTTGTGATTGGGCACCTAGCCAAAATGATGACTTGGCATAGGAGACCAATGTGGGGTGACACACTATGTTAACTAACTTTCTAGGGTCTTTACACTAGTGAGGGATGGGGTTCAACACGACTAAAACTCCAAATAACACAAAAAACTACAAGTCGTAATCAATCAATAAATAAATCAAAAGATCATTGTGTTCTAACAATTTTTGAAGTAGACAAAAAGCCTAGTTTTTCTTAAAGTAAAGTACCATGGTGATCCTTGTTAATCATAGAAATTTATTATAATTTTTCTGGAATTTATTAACCAGTACAAATATTTTATAAAAATCAGTTTTCCTAAGTATACAGAAAATGAGTTTTGGTTTCATATGCCAAACTAGTGACAAAACAGTAAATTAAATACTACAAAAATTATACTAAATTAGCTAACTTAACATAGTATCTAAAAACTATTTTTCCATAATTTTAGCAGCACTTTAAGTATTTTTAGAAAATCAAAAACAGCATTGCACACAATAATTAATTATCTGCGTATTTTGTCCATGTATATAATTTGAACCAAAGTTCAAATACAGGACCCAAGGCCATGAATCAAGTCCAATATGACTTGTACAGGTCTTGAATGTGTGAAAACACATTTGAGCCCAAATACCCATGCTAGGCTTGGACACCAAATGGTTGCAGTAATTTAAATACAATAAAAATACAATTTGGTAATAGTCAAAATAAATATTATTATTTTAATAAGGTAAAGTTTTACATGGTAACTATAAAAGTATGAACATTATTTTATATAAATAATTTACACTAAGCTAAGTAAAATACATATAGGAAATAATATATATATATAAATATAGGGATATTTATATATATAGGAAAATGCTCAACTATATATTATATATATATATATATATATATATATATATATATATATATACATATATATATATATATATATATATATATATATATATATATGTATATATACATACATATAAGAAAATACTCAACTATATAATATATATATATATATATATATATATATATATATATATATATATATATATATATATATATATATATATATACAAATGATGTATACATATATAATAGTATATATATATATAATAATATATATATATACACAAGGAAATATATATATACATAAAATAATAAAGTATAAAGGATGAAGTATATATATATATATATATATATATATATATATATATATATATATATATATATATATATATAAATAAATAAATATATATATATATATATATAAAGAAAACAGCAAGTATATATATACATAAATATAGTATATATAGTAATACATATATATATACACAAATAAATGTATATACATATATATATAAATATATATATAAAAGAAAAAGGAAAAGAAAAGGGAAAGGAAACAGAAAGGCTCGAACCCGAGCCAACAGAGCGCGGGGGGGGGGGGGGGGGGGGGGGGGGGGTTAGGCTCTGTCGGGCTGGCCAGGGGGTCAGCCCGTGGGTCGTGTTAGGGATAGGGTTTAGTTTATTTTATTTCGTTTTAGGTTAGACTTTATATAAAAAAAAAAATATAAACACGAGCCTGTGTCCGGACAGTTTGGGACACGGGGATCCTCGTGTCTGTGCTATGCACGACACGCACGAGCTCAGCCTCGCGTGTCCGAGCACAGCACCATGCTCGTTGTGTCCTGGCGAGTCTCGTGCGTGAAGGCGAGACACGCATGACACGATTGAGTTCTGTTACTCACGTGTCCGACTTCTCGAAGAAGTTTCGAAGGCGGAGGCGGCGGCTTGGGGCGTCGGGACGGTGGCGCTCTGGTGGCGCTGCGTCCAGCTCGACGTGGCGAAGCGGATGGCGGTGGTGGTTGGTGGTGAAGGTCGTCGGTTGGGGCGGAGCAATGTTCGCCGGAGTAGGGTTAGGGTTTGGGGGTTCGTCGGGGAAGAAGGGGGGTCGTCGGTTGCTGTGGAGAGAGTTTAGGGTTAGGGTTTAGGTCAGGGGAGAATGGGGGTTTAAATAGGGGGGTTGAGGTCGGTGGGGTCAGCCGGAAAAGGCGGGGGGCAGCGGTCGTAGTCGGTCGGGGCAGTCGTCGGGGGTGGTGAGAGCTGGAGGAGAGAGAGTGAGTTGGTCGGGGGGGGTTTGGGTAATTAGCAGTTAGGTCCTTGGGGATTAGGAAATTACACAAAGGCATTTTTGTGAGCAAATGCAAAATAGAAATTGCAAACTGATATAAAAATAATTTGAATAATTACAAAACAGTATTAAAACAATTCTAGTAATTGCAAATTGATATTAAAACATTTTTAGAAAATTACAACTTGATATTTTTTGTATTAAAACTCATTAAAATATTAATTAAAAATTCTAGAAAAATTCCTAAAAATCCTAATAATTATTTTAAGGCTAAAATTAACATTAAAAATTAATTAGCGCTAATAAAACTAAAATTGAAAAACAGGGGCTTATATATATATATATATATATATATATATATATATATATATATATATATATATATATATATATATATATATATATATATATATATATATAATTTCAGGTAAAATAATTTCTCGAGCTTTTCAAGCTTTAGAATATATAGTACATATTCGATGTTCTATACATATATTATTTACAACTTGTGATAGGCTATATGAGGTCATATCTAATTTTATCTATTATTTTGTTTTTAACTCATACAAAATTAGCTTATGGATGACATCATGTTGTAAAGTCCACATAAACAAGAATGTCTACTTTCTAGCGTATGAATAACAAATGTTCCACTGTCACCAATGGCTTTAGCGTATTATCACGCCCCAGAACCAGAATACTGGAGAGCGGGGGGAATGACTCAGCCAGCTACGTATTACGGATAGATGAATACCGTATAATACGATCAATGCTGTCTAACCAGACGAGGGGGGGTGCATACTACATGAAAGTCTCACTATGGTTATTTCACATCTATTGTCTCAATCATTCAAATAAGAAGCAGAAAATAGAGAACATGTAAGATAAAGCAGTAAGGCGTCCGAAACGCTCAGTCAAAATGTTCTTGAGATATGGCTTTACAAAACATAGCCAGATGGTATAGTAAAGTATACACAATTGTTATCAGCTGCAGTCTGACTTAATTACAATTATGCAAAAGTAAGTACAAGACGATCCGACTAACATGTCGGTGCCAAACGGCTAAGTATAAAGTAAATGACAAAACGAGCGGTGAAGTAAGGAAACCCACTCGAGTCCTCCTGCGATCATTCCCCTAGTATTGACCATCTTGGAGGTAGAAGTAAGCTGGATCCTCGGGGACCGGCTCTAAATCTGGCCATGCAAAACCAGAGAGGTTAGACCTCTAATAGCAAGTACCACAAGGGAGCACGATAAGAAGGATTAAACCAATAATAAGAGAATATGATAATAGATCTCTGCTATCCACTAGGATTCACATAACATCACGACACTTCGAACCAACCTCCTAACCAAACAAGGACAGAAGTTGGCCCGTCATGTCCTGACATTCTGATCATCTCAGTTAGGCAACAGAGTAGATACAGTACACAAACAAATCATCTTGAACGGCCAATCAATTCCTACGGCTTGCTATTGTGAGTCCCAAGTTATCCTGGAATTATGCAAAAATAGGGATTCCTCAGTTCTTACTATGTGCGAGCAAGGCTAGTCTATCCAGTCAATCAATTGCGCCAATCATGTAATTAGACGAGTCCCAGCGGGACGCCCGCCGTTAATATAGCATGTACAATAATATAAGCAGATACTGTTCCCTGTCCGTGTGACAGATTTACAGTATCTGTGGGAACCAGTCGGCCTGTCGGGCGCTACTAGTCCCAAGAGGGCTGCCATATAAGAACTCGGGAATCCATTCTCTCCATGCCATCATTATTTTGTTTAACTTAATAGTCCCTACGTTGAGTGAAGTTCTATGCCGTGGATCATGGTCATTCAAATGAGTACTTTTGTACGGGGTACGATATGCGCAACTCTACAACGATACCCGTGCGGCTATGTCGTAGGTCTTACATAGCGTAATACAACAATCAAATCTAACCATGGAGTAATCATGCCTTGACCATAAAGTACACATGCTATTTTTGTAAGATAAATACTAAATAAATAGATAAATAATTTGAAACCTGCATGTGCCTGTATGCCAATATTCGGGATCGGCTAATCGATTGCAATAGTTCATTACATGAACGTGTCTCATTCATTCAATTCAATAAGACGACTAGCTAGTCTCTTAGTTCCAACTAGGAACGCATGATTTATTAGTCAATGTCACAATCATTATCAATGCTGACAAGGCATAAAAATCAATTAGTATTACATGGAGTCGAGCCTATAACTCCTCAGAGTTAAGTTCTAGTCATACTGGGTATCCATGGATCAATCAAGACACATGACACATTCCACATAACAATTTGTATTAACAATATTAACATATTATAATTTATCAAGTTTATGCAAAAAGGCGTAAGGATATAATAGAAGAATTATCATGCCATCATTAAATGAATAAGTTATAAAGCAAATAATAACACCCAGGTTAGAAAGTCACGCCAACAAGTCTAGGCTAAGGCCAACAAGTCACGCCAAGTCTAGCAGGTTGGAGTGAGCGTGTAACAGTGTGAGCGTGAAAAAGTAATTCACGCTGGCACGCACAGTGTAAACGTGAAGGAAAATTCACGCACTCATAAGTGAGCGTGAAGAATGATAAGAAATTCACGCACACACAAGTGAGCGTGAAAAAGTGTGACAAAAAATACACGCACGCTCGCAAGACGTGAGCGTGACTCAAAATCCACGCAGACACGTAGAGACGTGTGAGTGTGATTAAAAATACACGCACGCTCACGAGAACGTTAGCGTGACTAAAAATACACGTACGCTCATGAGAACGTTAGCGTGACTAAAAATACACGCACGCTCACGAGAACGTTAGCGTGACTAAAAATACACGCACGATCACGAGAACGTTAGCGTGACTAAAAATACACGCCAACACGTAAAGACGTGTGCGTGACTAAAAATTCACGCAGACACGTAGAGACGTGTGTGTGACTCAGCCTTCGTCCCAAGCCAGAAAATGAAGTTTCCAGCCAGAAGACACGCTAAGTTAGGAGATCAAACCCATGAACAACCGAGAATACAACAACTTAGATCTAGGAGAAACAAGCCACAGAAATCAAAAATGCCAAGTAGTAAACTCTCTCAGAATCATGAGAGGAAGAAAAATGATCCATAAAAATGGATGAAGGAGAAGCAAGATTGCACTTGCCTTCTCCTGCTGCTAGTAGGTGGAGAGAGTGATGAGAGGAAGAAGAAGTAATGGTGAGAATGAGTAATGAAGAGAGAGAAGGAGATAGGAGCTTTAAATAGCAAAGGGGGTGGTAGGTGGGAGACTTGTGGGCCGGGTTTAAGGGAACCACCATGAACCCGAACCACAAGCAAGACTAAAGCAGAAAATAAATACAGGAAATAACTTGCAGGAAATAAATTGCAGGAATAAAATTGCAGGAAATAAAATGCAGGTAATTAATTAACATAAAATTAAAAAAATTTAAATACAGGATAATACATGATAAATACTAAATAAATATACATGAGTTGTACATGCATAAAAATATGCATTCTGGGAACGGGGAGTGACACGTATACTCTCTAATTACATCTGTATAATTTTCGGACATTGTTCAAAGTAGCTGAGCAAGTATAATTATGTTCAATTTCTAAATTTAGAACGAGTTTCAATTAATTTTCCAATGAATAATTCAGGAGTGCCAACATTATCGACATTATTATCTAACTTATCATCTAAAATTTTAATTAAATTATTTCATCGTCATCACCTTCATATGATACACGTTCTTCTTCAGTAAATAGAAGAACTAGGACCCGTAATAACAATTTCGTTAGTAGAAGAACGTTGACTACTTATATTATCAATTTTTGATGATGGTGGAGTAACATAAATATTTATAACGATGATTGTAAATTAACTTCAAGAATAAAATTTTATGTTTCTTCACCATATAATAATAAACAAGTAGAGAAAAAAATGTGCCTTACAATAAATTCATATCAAATAAAAAAAATTTAATAATAAGATTGTGTAAATTATCTAACGTACAAAATTGGGTATAGTCTCATCCATAAGATACTCCATTTAATTTACCGTCGTACGAGCATAATATTTTAATGGTTTGATCCATAACGAATAGATGTTGTATACCTTCTAAATTCTTTATGAATGTATAATTGATGAACAAAGAGCTTCTAGATGGTAAAGAGCTTGTATCACTTTCCGTTTCCAAAATACGTAAAAAATTTATTTTTTCTGTATATGGTATCTGGCACATGTATCTTGATTGCATGTATCATGTATTTATAACTGGCCATGGCGTGGAACAGTATCTCGTCGCAGATTAGTGTGCCATCCCTTGTCCTTTTCTGGTTGTAGGCGTGGCTCATTGCTTCGATGATAAGATTTTTGGACCGTGTTGTGGTTTTACTTTTATTTATTTATTTAACTTTATTAGTTGTATCATGTAGCATTTATCACGTTATTAGTTAAAATGGTTAAGAGCATGCTAAAGATTAGGGTTTCCTTAAGCCAACCCAACCCTACTATATATATATTCTCTTCATTTTCTCTCTTCTCATAACCTTTCATTCATTTTCCTCAACCACCACCATTAGGCAAGTACAACTTGCTCAAAAGTGGAGATTTGTGCGCTTTTATTCATGATCTTTTCTTTGCTATTATTAGTCAAAAATGTTCCTCTCCTCCTTCTTTACATGTTTAGTACTTGGTGTTTTTGATTTTAATGGCTATCTTTGAGTAGATCTAAGTTTTCAAAACTAGGGTTTTATAGGTTTTTATGATTTTGATCTATCAAACTTGCTTATTTCGAAAATTACTTGTTCCATGTTGTAGAGAATTCAATTTCATTCAGTTTAGACCTTTATTTTGTCCAATTTCGAGTCCTATATCCAAAGTTATGAACATTGGAAGTTTCTAAAACTCCATGGCCAAAAGCTTGCTGGTAGGGACGATACCTCGTACACCTTGCACCTCGTGCGCAACTCACGCACCTTGCACCTCTCGTGCGCCTTTTGGCTCGCGTACCTTGCACCTCGCGCACAGCTCGTGCACCTTGCACCTCGCGTACACCTCGCGCACCTTGTACCTCTCTTGCGCCTTTTGGCTCGTACAGCTTGTACCTCACGCACACCTCGCGCACCTTGCACCTCGTGCACACCTTGCGCCATGCACCTTGCACGTCATGCACCTTGCGCCATGCGCCTTTTGCCCGTGCGCCGTTTGTGCCATTTCATGACTTGCGTATACTTCATACCCTAAGTGCGCAGTACCTTCTAGTTTCTCTTCCATCTTGTGGCTCGACCTTCATTTCCGACCTGACTATCTATCTGTATGCTGGTCCTATACGTGTACTGAGGTATAATCTATGTGAGCCCCGATGTGCTATCTCATGTATGAAGTGTTCCTACGCGATATATGTCAGTACATCCAATGCCTCCAACACTTACATAATGAATGATCGGTAATAATGACGTGGTTTGTGTAGCGTGTTGCATTACACTAAGGAGGGATTCTTATGTATGTCTTCTTAAGCCAATATGGATCCCTTCTTGGGGTACTCGTACTATGTACGACATTTAGGAGGATGAGCATGTGACCACGACATGTGAATCTCGAGATTAACCTAGGGTTAACTAGGCAACTAATCTGGTAGATGCAATGGACGGGAAGAACCTCGAGATCGTGCCATACTAGCCACCCTAGGTTCCATCTGACGTACCGGGTTGGCCTCCACGGACATGGTTTCATCCGCTAATGGTGGATGACCACATCCGACTCCTATGTGCTATGTTATATGTTTTAGCACGGTAGCCTTATGGGAGACCAGTGCATAATTAAAGTGCTACGTGTGTATATATATATATATATATATATATATATATATATATATATATATATATATATATATATATATATATATATAATGGATTGGCTAGCCCTATTGGAACGACACGATCTGAGGATTCCTATAACAGCATTGCGGGAATGACCCCGCCAAATATAGAAAGCCGCAGGAATAAATGGCCGCTTGAAAAATGACTTGACTGTGCCTTATACCTTCCGATAGTAGCCGAGGGGCATGGACTGTCATGGTGCGTGGTCCAACCCATGTCTTTGTTTGGTTGTTGGGTTGGGCTATCGTGCTACGACAGGCTGTGGACCGAGGTTACGACCGAAAGCTTTTTATTTTTACTATTTGTTATTATGCTTGGATTTTATCTCACTCTTTTGTGCTCTCTTGTGGTACTTTCTATTCGGGGATTGACCCCGCTAGTTTTTTTTGGGCCAGATATCGTAGCAGTACCAGAGGATCCAGCCTTCTACCCCAACAATGGTGCACACTAGGTGTCACGCCCCGATTCAGGAAATCTTTCGTCCTCGCTTCGATTCGCACCGAATTGTTCGTCTTCGCTAAGACGTGATGCCGTACAAGTCTGGTGTTGCACTTGTACAAGACAAGAATGTGCACTAATATGTCATTTAGAAACAATTGAAATCCAGCCACATTTCAGAAACATTGAGGACACGATATAGGAAGAAGTAATACTCATTTTATTGATAATTGTAGTCAGAATACAACTTTTCTCGATACTATTTGAAATGCATCTTCGGCTATATTGATTCATGAAAAGAAGTACAACTAATAGGTTGCCATGAAATAACTTTTCATTCCATACATCATGCCCCTTTAGTACTTTGAAAATAAGCAGCAATCTTTGAAAACTCCGTAATACTTTGTGCGTCTTTAGGATAGTTCGGTCGTGCGCCTGAGCCTTCTCCAGTACCTGTAGAGGAGGGGTCAGCACATTATAACAATACGCTGATTAGCTCCGTTGGCCCACTTAGCTAAACCAACATTTTATTAATGACAAGCATATTAAAGATCATGAGCTTATTAGGGACTAGCAATTCACAGTGATTCATAATTGAGGCAACATGATATTATATAAAACAACTGTTTATTTTATCGTTGGCCGAATCCAGCTTTCCTGCATAAGATACAGGATAATAATAATAATAATACTTACCGCCCCTACATAAAATGATCATTAGCATGCATCCTGACTACATAGACACTGGTGTTGTTAAACCATATGGACTTGCCATATAGGACTTCAAGGGTATGCGACGCACCATTCCATCGGGTTGCAAGTCCGAATGATTGTCCCGATACCAATCGTGCCACCAAAGCACGCTGCATTTCCTCCTAGGTCGAATCGGTCCCGGCGCCCCGGTACTGTTCGAGGAAACAATACATTGTATACAAGTTGTCCATGACTATGCGAATGCGTGTCTGACTCGATAAGCATAGTGTGCATTGTATAATATTAAAGGTAAAAATGCAACATGTTCATTCTCAACATTTCATATCTCATCATCATTGGCATCAATTCATCTCATTTCAATGTGCAATGGGACAAGCATTAATCTCAATGTTGTTAACAGTATAATCGATTCATTCAATGTTCCTTCTCTAGCTTCTTAGTGGTATTGACTTGTGGCATTAGCAACTTGATATCGATCAACGGATGTTGCAAGACAATTATTTAGTTGGCATGAAGGAATAGCGAGAGGGACAAAACCACCACAGAGATCCACACTTACCAAATTTAGAGAATCGCAGAGAAAGAGAGGAACACTTGCGCGCTTAGCCTTCCGTCATGCGTCAGTCTGTAATGGCACCAAAAGTTTGGTTAATACTCCGTCTCGTTATGTTCCCTTCTCTCAAAATTCTCAGGAATGAATGCTATACAAATCGATAAAAACGGACAAGAATCAAATCATCGAAAATCATTCAGAAAAGCATCCATCAAAACCAAGCAACAAAACCAGCAGCAAAACATCCAGATAAAACTCTTGGACGCATTTCAAGAGAAACCAATCCATTAGTTGGAAAGGTTCTTATGTACTTGTCCGTAATTGATTCGATGCCAAAGGTAAGTTTTCCTAATACTCGGTTCCGACCGAGTTAACCAAGCCACAAGCCTTACATAGTGAACCGCTAGGAGCGGGGCACTACACCAGGAATATGGGCGCCAGGGACCATGAGTGGCTTTCTTCTTCACCGCTCTGATATATTTTATTTTGTACTTGGCGTTTAGCCACCGGCATCTGTTAGCCAGATGTTCTGGACATTTAGCTCCTTACATAATTGTAGTTAAATCAAACTGCAACTGGCTATAGTTATGTACTATTGACTCTCGGTACTAGCTTATTATTTTGTATAGCTAGGCTCATGAATCATTTTGATGAAGCGTCGGGGACGCCTTACTGATTTGTCTTATATGATCATTATTTACTGCTTCTTGTTTTGATCGATTGAGACATAGATTCTCTGTGAGACCATAGGAGACTTGATTGTAGCATGCACCCCCTAGTCTCTTGACAGTCACAATCGTCACGTGATGTCTTCGTACCTCATGCGGGGTAGCTGGCCTAGTCCGTCTCCGTATTTCGGTACTGGGGCGTGACAGCTTGTGAACATAGAGATTCTGAAAAATGAGAAATTTGCAGAGAGATTATGAATATCGAGTAGAAGAGTGTGTATAGCAGAACAACCCCCCTCCCCCTCCTTTCAATTTATAGAGTGCAATGAGTTAGCCGTTAGGAGTCGAACGTTTGGCCAATGGTCGACTCAAAATTTTGTCATCTGGCGGACTCTTTTTCCTCTTATTATTTTTCCAAACTTCTTTCTTTATAGGTAATATAAATATAATATTATTCCTTACAAAAAATTTTCTAAAAAATTGCCTAACAAGGTTAGTTTTTGTGGTTTAAATAGCATGATACGAAGTTCGGGGCTAAGATTCGTCAAGGACGACTATGTCCGATGCAATAAATAAATGGAGGCTTATTCTCATATAAATTTTCTTTCTAATAAAAAAATTCAAAAATTAAATTATCCAAAATTAAAAATCGACTAAGAAAAATGATCAACTACAATATCTTTCAATTGAGATAGCAACCATCATTTTTCCTATAATTATATTTTTAAGTTTTCTAGAATAGTTGGACCTGCGGAACAATAATTGTAACAAAGACTTAAATAATATGGATCAAAAGTTTAACTTTACAATCTTTTTTCTATATGTAGTTCTACATAAATAAATGCAAAGTATATAACATATACATATAATTTTGTAACTTGGAAGACCTAGTGTGATCGCATCCATTGTACATCATCAAAATTGATCCTGCATGATGCACACCCCTAATTTCATTTATGTTTGCTTTCTTAACTCATTATGAGATTTCAAGTGAGAAAGTGAATGTGAAACAACGACGAAGATGGTGAAACGAGTGGAGGAGAGTACTAGTGCAGGTGCACAACTTTCACCGAGCATGTGCATGAATGGATAGACACTTCACAACGAGGATATGGCTTAGATCACGGGAGAGATGGGGACCAGAACACGTCGAGATAATGTAGACTACCGAGCAAAGGACGAGGCTAGGACAAATAAATCATGATCAACTTTCCTTATTCTAAGAATGAATATATATGTGTGTCCGACTAATTGATCATTACATTAAACCCACAGTGCATAAGACTGTGACTATTGACAAATAAATTTTGAGTTTTTCATACTCACATTGTGTCTAAGGTTCTTACCCAAAAAAACACCTTTTTCAAAAGATAATTGCCTAAATATTTAACCCAGAAAACTATGCTAGAAAATACATTTCGTAACTCTTACATGTTTACAAGGCCGGCCAATCCCTACAGGGACGGATCTAGGTGGGGTCACGTGGGGTCAAGTGACCCCACTGAAAAATACAATAACATCAATATATATTTCTGTTATAGTGGAAGTGTGCTTAAGGTTTTGTTATTATTATGTGGGTTTCTATAAGTGACACAGTGTGATGATGGCTGAGTGGTCTATGGCACCCGACTTAAGTTCCTCTCTTTGTGAGAGGGCGTGGGTTCAAATCCCATTTTTGACAATGTTTTTTTTTCTCAGACAAAATTGTTTTTGTCTAAAAATTCATATATGAGGGAAGAAAAAATAGACTTTTCTTGCAAATCATTATTTTTCAAAAAAAACTTTAAACTTATTATAAGAGAGAAAAAAGAATGAATGTGCGAGATGAATTGAACTTGTTATAAAAGAAAAAGAAAAACCATTATTTTTCACAACACTCTTATTGATTATTATCTTCTGATCATCGTCTTATTAAAAAAATCCTAAAATAAAAATCCATCTTTGGGATAAAAAAATTTAGTGAAAGAAAAGAACATAACATATTTTTTTCAGGAATCTAAGCGAGTGTGACTTACACTACCTCGTCAAAATAGTTTTTTGTTAAAATTATTTCGATGAAAAAACATCATTGCAAGAAAAGAGTACAAAGTGTAAAGACAATTTTCATGATGTCTCCATTTATATCTGCAATATGTTCCCTTTCATACTATACAAATTATTATATTCATGTGTTTTATCCGCCAAATGAATGATTACTTATCTCCAATTTAATAAATTAGAATATGGCATCCAGGACCAAAAATTTTAGTCAATACATTTTTATGCATATATGATAAAATCTCATTTTGCAAATCTAGTACACCAATTGCTGAATATTTTTAGACTTCTTTACCTTTCATGTTGACCCCCCTCACTTAAATTCCTGCGTCCGCCCCTGAATCCCTAGATAGGTGAGATCTGTCACTCCCCAATCCTGGAATACGTATTTTAATACGTAAACCGATAAATTATATTTACCTAGAATTTATACGATATTTATTATGCAGTATTTCTTCATGCATTTCCCAAAAATATTATTTTCTAATTTATTTTCTGCATTTGGGCCTACAGATTTGGCTCATTTGGGTAACCTATTTTTGGTTCACCAATGGTTCAACATGAACCCTTTGGTTCATCATGAACCCATGGGTTCAAGATTCTATATAATAACTCATCTCATTCTCTCTCCTCTCATTTACTTCCTCTCATTTATTTCCTCCACCAACCAAGGCAAGTACCAACTTGCTCAAGAGATGGATTCATATTTTGTCATTGATTTCTTACAAAACTATTTGCCAAAACATGTTCTTCTTCTCAATCTATACTAGTTTAGAACTTGAAAATTTCCATTTTGAAGCTTTGATTTTTGTAGATCTAAGTTTTAATCATTTTCGGATTTTGCATGGTTTGATCTACATTAGTTGGATTTTATGGGTTTATGAAGCTTCCATGTGGAAGAGCATTCAGTTTCACCTAAGTTGGAATTTTGGAAATCTGGATTTGGAGTTCGGATGGCCAAGTTGTGATGTTTTGAAGCTTTGGATTCATCCATGGTGTTCTTGCTGTTTGGAGAAGACAGTGAGCAGTGTGCTCCTGTTTGAGCACGCTTCCTGTTGGAAGCGTGCCTCCTCTTGAGTTTGCGTGACTTTTCACGCAGCTCTTCTCTTGAGTTTGCGTGACTTTTCACGCAGCTCTCCTCTTGAGTTTGCGTGACTTTTCACGCACGCTGCCTTGAGTGAGCCTGCGTGACTTTTCACGCACGCTGCCTTGAGTGAGCCTGCGTGACTTTTCACGCACGCTGCCTTGAGTGAGCCTGCGTGACTTTTCACGCACGCTGCCTTGAGTGAGCCTGCGTGACTTTTTATCCCTTGAGCGTGCGTGTTTTTGTGCGTACGCTTTTGATATTTTATTAGATACTATATGCCCATTTTATATCCTTACGCCTTTTGTCCCGAGCATGATATGAGCACTAATGTGACCCCGGAGAACAAAGTGTTCCTACCCGATACATGTACCTGAATGTCCCAGTTCTTGTTCATGCTCGACAAATGACTCGTAACTCCACGTGGCGTATTTGCAATGATGCATTACACTAAGGAGGGTAGCACATGTTGACATACTGATTGACATGGATCCTCTTTAGGGTACTCGTACTAAAGTACGACTTTAGGAGGATAATCATGCAGGCCACAGCATGTGAGTCCAAGATTTCACCTAGGGTTAAATTAGGCAACTAAACATATTAGATGCATGGGGAGGGCAAAATCCCGAGATCGTGTTACACCAGCCGCCTTGAGATATTGTCTTGACGTGTCGGCTGGTCTCCACGGATACTGTGTCATCCGCAACGAGCGAATGACTGTATTCGATTAATTCCTGCTATATATTATATGTCTTGGCAAGGTGGCCTTACGAGGGACCTGTGCTCAATGACACCTGTCTACGCGAACCCCTGGGTTGGCTAGCCTTGCTGGAAAGATACGATCTGAGGATTTTCTAATAACATGACGCGAGGATAACCTCGTTCCACTAGAAACGCGTAGACTTGATTGGCCGTGAAAACGACTTGCTTGTATCCTATTACCTTCCGTAAATAACTGAGGAAAGCGGACTGTCATGGTACGTGATCCAACCCATGTTCTTGTTTGATTGTTGGGTTGGTTATCGTACTATGACAGGCTGTGGACCGAAGTTATGAACGGAAGACTTATTCTGGTTGTGAAGTGCTACTTCTGTGAATGACTGAGGAACATGGTCTATCATGGTACATGATCCAACCCATGTTCTTGTTTGATTGTTGGGTTGGTTATTGTGCTGCGATAGGCTATCGACCGAAGTCACGATCAGGAGATTTTATTGTTTATACCTTTTTGACTTATGTGAAAGTTATAGAGTACGACACGTCCCGACTCCATGCGGCACCTTTTGTCCTTGTTTGGTTGTAAGGGTGCCATATGGGTTCGAGGATGTTGCGCTACCCTATAATAGTTGCATAAGTATTACTATTATCAATCATTCTATTATCTGGGTTTTTAATCTTAACTCTTGTGCCCCTTTGGCGGTACTTGCTATTCGGGGCTGACCCCGCTGGTTTTGTTTGGCCAGATCTCGTAGCAGAGCCGGAGGATACGATCTTCCTTCCTGACATCCATGGTGCATACTAGGAGCATGGCAGTTCGGGGACTCGAATGGGTTTCTTCTCCACCACTCCTGCTTATACTTTTGCGGCGTTTAGCCACCGACACCTGTTAGCCGGATTACTTGATATTTGTGTCAGTACATAATTGTAATTAACAGACTGCAGCTGTGTATAATTTTGTACTCCTGACTCTCTGAGATAGCTAAATTATAAAGCTAGTCTCTCATGATCATTTTGATGAAGCGTCAGGGACGCCTTACTGCTTTATCTTTAATGTTCATTTCATTGCTGATGTGACTTGATTGATTGAGACATAGAACTCTGTGGGACCATAGGAGACTTGATTGTAGCATGTACCCCCTAGTCTCTCGACAGCCACGATCGCCGTATGACGTTACGTACCTCATATGGAGTAGCTGGCCTAGTCCGTCTCCGTATTTCGGTACTGGGGCGTGACAAGATCACTTGTTACGGACTTAGTATTTTTTTTTCTACACTTCAATCCGTACAACGCACAAGTTTCATATTCGAAGATCCGTGCCAGTCTTTCCCAATAGATACCAAGACGAAAATGAGAACAATGTGGAGCAAAAGATAGATTGAAATTTGAAAATGTCACCATACTAGAGAGAGTACAACTTTTTAGGCGATACATGATGTTCCTCATGAACGAGCTCGGATGTCGACATAGAGACGATCGACCTTCGCTCTGATACCAGTTGTCACGGACTTAGTACTTTTGCCTACACTTCGATCCGTACGAGGCACAAACTTCCTACTCGAAGACCTATGCAAGCCTTTCCGAACGTACTTATCTGGAATGCTAAGTAATTAGAGAATATCGCCACTTGTAAGCATTCTCCAAGTTAATAAAAGAAGTTTTTCAAGTTCCAATATTACTCCACTATTCACCCATTACTTAGCATTTTAACTAAGTCCGTTCGAAAATGCTTACACTGGTATTCGAGTAGAAAGTTTGTGCATCGCACATGCCAAAGTGTAGGCAAAAATATTAAGTCCGTGACTCTCTCTCTCTCTCTCCTCCTCTCTCTCTCTCTCTCCAACAGTTAAAAAAAAATAAAGATCTAATGATTTTTTTGGTTTACAATTTAGATCTCATGATTTAAGAGAAATTTTAAAACTAGATATGAAAACTTCAATAGAAGTTCTAAATTGTTTGAAACAAATTGATTCTTATATAGTTTATCCAATATTGTTGACTATACTCTAATGGTTGCTTATGCGAAAATAAGTTTTTTTAAAATTAAAAATAGACCTAATTACAACTTGATACCCTAAACTATTCCACTTTTCAACTTGATATCCGATTTTTTTTGTATCAATTTGATATCTTAAAAAAAAATGTGGACCAAAATACCCTTGTTTGAAAGTTAAAACTACCTCCCCCCCCCCCCCCCCCCCCCCCCCCCCCCCCCCCGGGCACCTCCAGCTACCCATGCCCACCCCCGCCTGCCCCTACCCACCCCGACCCCCCCTCCTACTCTACCCGCTCTCCCCCAACCCCCGACTGTACCACCACCACACCACCACCCCCCCACCCCCCTTCTCTCTCTCCGCGATGTTGTCGCCGCCGGCAACGCGCGCTCGGAGAGAGAAGGGGGGGGGGGGGGGGAGGGGAGGGAGGGAGGGTTGGAAAGCATGAATAATTTTGTCTTTGTTAAAAATTTTAGATATCTACTTGAAAATATTAAATACTTGATGGTATTAAGTTGTCTAATAAAAAAGTTTAGGATATCAAATTGAAAAACTTGAATAGTTGAAGGTATCAAATTGTAATTAAGCCTCAAAAATAATAAAATCATACCTAAGATCAATTATGTAACAAGAAAGATTAAACTGATTAGCTATATTATCAATTGGTATATTGTAAGAAATCTTGAATAAAAAAAAAATATAATTCATGAATTTGTAACTTAAAAAGCAAGAAAATAAAGTTAAAGTAATAAAAATTATCCAAAAAATACTAAAAATATAACTGAAGGGTTTCATATTGAATTCTCTTCTAGGGTTCCGACTTTTTTGACATGGTCCTGTTCTTGACAATGATGTTTGAGGAGTTTTGCACATTGATGCAATGGATGCCCAACTGATATAAAGTGATAAGAGAGAGGCTATTGACAATGTGATTTGTTGCCTGCAAAAGATGGGAGCAAGTAGGACTCAACTAAGGAGATAAAAATATTCTTTCTAATTTTAAACATACTGGGTCTAGAAGAAGTACTCAAACAATATCTTGATTTTTCTCTTTCTTTCTTTCTTCTTTCTTCCTTCCTTCCTCTTCCTCTTGGTTCATATAATTGTTGTAGAATAATGCTACTTGTCCTTCCAAATTGTAATTCTAAACCGTCTCTCCTTACATGACAGCTGACGTGACAAATTTTAAAATTCAAATTAACATTAAAATTAATGTTAACATTAACATTAAAAATTAATATTAACAATAATATTAATATTAATATTAACATTAATATTAATATTAACATTAGTTAATATTAACATTAATATTAAATTAACATTACTATTAACATTAATTAATATTAATATTAACATTAACATTAAATTAACATGGATAAAATTGGATAATTAACTTTTGGGTTAAAATTTATCATGTCATCGGCCATGTCAAATGACACATAATATTATTTAACATATCATGTCAATTGCCACATAAAGAGAAATGTATTGGAGAAACAATTTGGAGGTACGAATAACATTACTCATTGTTGTGTACCTCGAATATATTAGTACTATGATTTATTTATCTCCAAAAATAGATAGAATTAAGTCCTAGTCACTTCACAATTGGTTCACATAAGTAGAATTATGCTCATCACTTAAAATATTTATAGATTTTTTTTTTGACCATGGACGCAAACCGCGACAAAATGGTATCCATCATTGATTTGGATGGCTGATATTGACCGGCATTGTTGACAAAGGGGAGTGGTTAGAACATCGATGGTCGATGAAGACGATACTCCAGCAACAGCTGCTCCTCCTCCATGGACTAGCGAATGTGTAGTCATGAAGACATTAAACTAGTACAACTACGACGAGTGTTGGTCGTTAAAACTTTGTTTAGGAATAACAATGATGAGTCGCTTTCGCGACTATAAAGTTGCAGTCGGGATCAAGCTAGAAATGGGTCTTGCAATAATGGAGTCACGCATGACAACAAGCTTCCCCAATCGAGATGTTGAAACCTTCGGATGTGGGTGGGGCTCGATCGAAGTTTTTATTAATTGGTGATACATACGTCCACTTGTCTGAAAGTGTCACCTAATAAATCTTCGAAATGCACGTACCACCGAGCGTTTCACGTAAGGGTAAATATTCGGTTAATTCAGTTCAAACCGAATCGAATAATCAAAAATTAAATTGTACCGAAAATCGAATAAACAAAATCGAAACTGAATCGAAATGGTCCATAAACGAATCAAACAGAACCGAATTAAATCGGTTCGATTTTCGGTTTATCGGTTTATTCGATTTTTCGATTTATTCGATTTTTTGGTTTATTTACAATTTTTTGGTTTATATATATATATATATATATTAATTATTGGTCGAATAAAAAAATTTAGTATTTTTAAAACAGAAACAGAAACCGAACCGAATCTCTTATTCGATTCGATTTGATTTGGTTCAATTTTTGGTCAAAAATTGAATAATGCTCACCCCTAGCTTCACGGACATAACCATGTCCGATGATGGATCCTCTTGTTCTTTTGTTGAAACGCCATCGGGAGGTCACTAAATTTGGTCAACGGAAACATAGAACTACACTGGGAATTATCGTATAAATTTTATATATATAAAAAAAAACAATGTGGCTAACCAAATGAGCTAACCATTCGTCTTATACATTAAGGAACAAGGTTAAATATATCGTAATCAAAAGATTTGTTGGAAGGTTAGCCCATAAATGATCAGCTCCCACTATTCAATTTTGGAGTAAGTCATGTGTGTGCATTTCCATAGGGCTAAATTTCACCTCATATTCCAGTTTTTTGTTAACTTGATACCTTACACTTTAAAATTTGACAACTTAGTACAATCAACTATTGACTATTTTCAAGTTAATACTCTAGAGGTTAACTTTTCTGTTAAAAAAAAAATGACATCCACTCCGTCGCTGCCATCCCCTCTCGCTGCGACTCGCTGCCCCTCCGTCGCAACCCCCTCCCCCCTTCCATACTCTCGTCGTCATCGTCGCTGCCACTATCGTCGTTGCCCCCAAAAGGTTGCTTTTTAGTTTCATAAGGTTAAGCTATATGGCCACCCGCTAATCGGTATATAGATGGTATAACATGACTACTATAAATTTAACACCAAAAATCAATCAAAATAAAAATAAATTTAACACCAACACAAAAACCTGATGTCATGTTAATAATCTATCTATCGTAAAACCTTTTACCATCTTTCCTATGCTCCATAGTCAACTCCACTAAGATGAAAAAAAAACTTTAATTAATAGTTGTGGAGAGCTCGCACCAACACAAAAACCAGACGAGTGTAGTAGTGACAACAAATTCTTTCTCTAACGGGAAGAAAAGAATTGTAAGATGTCACACAACACTGAATGAACGCATCTTGGATGTCATCATTGCAGTGATTAATGTTCGGAATCAGAAGAATATGTCGAATCCATTCACCAAGAGCCTCAAGTTACAACTTGTCAAGGACACACCAAGAAAAATGGACTTGAAAAAATTATGATGTAAAGTCTATTTAATTCTACAACAAACTGTTTACTATTAGTTTAAAGATAAATCTACTAAGTATCTTATTTTGGTTCAAAGAATGACCATAGACCAGAATACATCAAATAAAAAGGTGTTTCCATTTGAACTTTGGTCGGATGATATCTTTGAATATCTGTGGTCTACCTATTGCTCTTGTACTTCCCCAATCCGAAATTCCCAAATTATCATTATTTATTCCTCCAATTCAATTAAGGATGTGTTTGATTATGTTTTTTTTTTCATGGAAAATATTTCCATCATAAATTTTCCACCAATTGTAGCATTTTTTTAGGTGTACCAATTGTAGTGTTTGATAGCTTATATTTTTCAAAAAACTATTATTTTCTATGTTTTCTTATAAAATGGTGGAAAATAAAACTTGTAAATCCATAGGAAAATATCATTTTCCATGAAAATAACCATTTTCCATGGAAAATAACTATTTTTCGTGGAAGATAATGACAATCAAACACCCAAATTAAGTTTTCCATAATTTTTTTAAAAAATTCCATGAAATTTTTTTTCAAGAAAATTAACTCGTGAAATTAATTTCTTTTTCACATATTTTTCACCTTGCAATCAAACACACCGAAATATTCATATGATTAATTTACTTAAATAAAAAAAAACTTCGATATTACTTATTTCTTAAGAAAAATCAAGAAAATTTTATTTTTTTTCCCTTCTTTATTAAAATTGAAAAAAAAAATTGTTTGGAAAATAAAGAAAATTCAATTTTCTTCTTGAAATTCAAAAAAATTCAATTTTGTTTAATTTGTTATTATTATTTTTTTATATATATATTTCAACTTGCTCCCCAAGCAAGTTCTTCAAATTGATCATGAATTCGCGAACGATCATCACCATCTACATCAGCAGTTCGTTATCTCGTTCGATTTTTCGTTCCCCGACCACCACTCCACCATCGTCTCCGAGTTCATTCGACCGTCGTCGTTATTATGTTTTTCAACCCCGACACACGAACCCAACGCCGAATAAATACGCCTCGACCGCCACCTCTAAGGACGGAACCAGAAATTTTGAGTCGAGATGGATGGCATAGACTAAGGGAGGGCTGGATGTAAGCTAATTCATAAAACAAGTAAAGCAAAGAAAAACAAAAATGTTACCGTGAGTCCTTATATGATCCAACGAAAATCAAAGGTTGCTTTTTAGTTTCTTAAGCTTAAGCTATATATCCACCTGCTAATCGATATATGGATAGTATAACATGACTACTATAAATTTAATACCAACACGAAAACCTGACGTCATGTTAATAACCGATCGTAAAAACTTTTGCCATCTTTCCTATGCTCCATAGTCGACTCCACTAAGATGAAAAAAAAAAAAAAAAAACTTTAATTAATAGTTATGGATAGCTCCTTATCACCCACATATAGGCCTACATGTCATCGAGTCCGCTGCACATGAGATTAGGAAACGCAATGCTCCTCCTCCATTAGCAACAATCTGTTGGAAATGCGGTGCTCGTGTGATATTGGATTCGACTCATATGTCTTAAAAGAACATTTTCATGTAAAATTTGAACCAATCCTAATTATTTATGCCTCATAATCCCATCTCTTCGATGCGAAAATAAATTACCAATTCCATTGCCACTCCCCTCTCGAGTGCTCTGACATACAATCCAACACAATCTACTGGTTTGGTTTCTACCCATTTTTTTTTTCGATTGCCGAATGTGAAAGGAAAAATTGGGTCGGGAGGAGCAGTCGTACTTTTGTTGCTTGACCTGTGGGAAAATGAGGTGTTGTCGAGTGGGTGGTGTTAACTTAAGGACAGACATCCAGGAACAGTAGAAAATGGTGAATTTGAGGAAATTTGTCTGCATCAATAGAAGAAGGCAGCAGGAAACAAACATCAATGAGGGGTCAATCAAAATTGCCACTGTCTGCTTCTTATAATTTATAGGAATGGACCCAGTTTGGTACTGACGTTGCAGCGTTTCTACATAGCCAAGTTTTGTTCAGGTCTTCATTCTTTCAACAACAATTCTCTTGGTGGAGAGGGAGTCCATGCATGAACCCAGCACAATAATATCGTTTCTGAGCCGAAATAAATAAAATAAAATAAATAAATATGAGTACTGAAGTAAATCATAGAAATTTATATGCTCAGAATACCAAAATATAAATAATGTAACTGTTTATACAATAATTTTTGTGTTTTTTTTTAATAATCCGAAAAAACTTTTTTTTTTTTTTTTTTGAAATCCCACGCACACACACAGTTGGGGGACTCGAACCTTGCCGGTCCCTTCGAGTGTCCGCTCTAATACCACTAGGCTAGAGAGCTCAGACATCCGAAAAAACTTCACTAGTGTAATAAACCAACATACCGACTCCCCCACTGAACCACTAACCAGAAAATCAAAGGGAAAAGTATTGAATGGATACTCCACCAAAAACATTAAAATCGAGTACTTTGATAACCTCCATTTGATGTCTCAATAAAATCACATATTCCAGCCCAAGTAATGAAATGAGTAACCAAATTTGATATCCCGTGAATTTTGAGTTTGACACATCAAAATTACAGTTTGAAAGAGGTTGGAGAACCAAATTCTCTCTCGTCTTGAACCGAATTTGATGCCCCCATTTGATATCTCCATTGGAGTGTTAATTTGGAATTTGAGACATCAAAATATCAATTATACCACTTGATGCCGATGTCTCCATTAGGCTGCATTTGATTTGACTCTTTTTTCCGTTGAAAATATTTTCATCACAAATTTTTCGCCAATTGTAGTGCTTGATAGCTTATATTTTTCATGGAATTATTTTTCAAAAAACTATCATTTTTCATATTTTCATCTAAAATGGTGGAAAATGAAACTTTTCCAACCCATAGGAAAATATCATTTTTCATGGAAAATAATGGCAATCAAACACCCAAATTAAGTTTTTCATAGATATTTTTTTAAAAATTTCATGGATTTTTTTCATAGGAAAATAATTCCATGGAATTAATTTATTTTCCACCTTGCAATCAAACGCACCCAAGAGTCGAATTCCGACAATGCAATGCTATTGTGTCCTCAAATCCAAAGAAAATAAAATTGAACTTTAAATCCCTAATACCACCCTCGCGGGGGTTATATAAATAATGAAACAGATATGGTGTCTTCAGTTTTTATGTACCAAAACAGTCCTTCCTCTTAGAAAAATGTGGGTTCCATCAATTTTTGGTGTTATTTTTATACGGCCGGTGGGATCCACAATTCTACGAGAGAAAAGACTGATTTGATACAACAAAAATAGGGACAACAAATCTGCTCTCTTTTAATAAACCTGGTTCCCAAATTTTACCTTAGCAAGTGTAAAATATTAGCCCATTTATCAATTGGGCTCAACGCCCCCATCCAAAAAGAGCCAGGCTTTAAGGGCGTCAATTTTCCGAGAAATGGTTGCAAATAGTGAACCTTAAGTAAATGCATATCAAAGATTAATTACAAGCTTACAATGGGCAAGGACTTAAATAAAAAAAGAAAGCCGTCGTAGAAGAAAATGTGTACATTGTTGTAATCGCAAGTCACTTTTCAAGAACTTGGAGGAAGAGAGAAAGGAATTGTCCATTGATAATGAAAAGATAAGCAAACTACTCTTGAAAGGGTTGTTTCTAGCAATAAATATTATACCATGAATTGTTTGTTACAAATTCCCACGGAGTGAATGACATTTATTGTGATTGATTGTACTCGATCAACAGCAATTCATATTGAGTTACATACTACAACACTTCTATTTGAGTGAGCACAATTAAAAATACATTATTCTTCAGGGTTTAACAACACCATGGACGAACAACATCCATCTTCAGTTAACATGTTGCCGTAAATTTATAGAAATATAGATGTATATAGAAATATAGATGTAGATGGACCTCACCAAAACTTTGACTCGAAAAATTCAGTAGAAAAAAAAGAAACATAATTTAAAAAAAAAAGTAAGTCGGTCTTCAGAACATAAAATTATCTAAAGGTATGATCATCTTGAAATAGATGACTCGTAAAATCTTCTTAGTGCCAAAACTCTAGTGAAAAAAAATGTCATTAAATTAGGAAAATCGGCGCATTAAGGTCAAGTGAATATACTTCTGGATACTTCCTCTAATTTTTTTATCCCTAACTACGAGAGTTACAATATAGCCGCAAATCAATACCACAAACGATCACTACATAAATACACTCAAATAATATCCCTTGCGACAGAATATAATCCGTCGTTGGCGACGGTTGGGTGACAACTTGATTGTTCAGTGTTGACAAATGTTAACAAACATTTCATTTTGTGTGCCGTCCTAGCGGCATACCCTTTCTGTCGCTAAGAAACTTTAAAGTTAATTACATCCTCCTCTTTTCTCTTCCCTCTGCGTAGACCTGTCAATTGGACCGGGCCGGCTCACCCAGCCCGGCACGAGCCCGGTCCAAAAAATTGGCCCATGTGCCGGCCTAGTCCGATTAATTGTGGGTCCGGCCCCGTATATTGGATCGTGCCGGGCCATATATATTGGCCCATAATATAGGCCCATAAGCTCGACCCGGTTGCAACATTCCCTGCACAATCTCTTTGATTTGTCCCAAATTCTACCAGCTAACAGCAGTGTTCACTTTCACAAGGAAAAGAAAAATATGTAGACAACAAACACTCTGCCTTCCAAATATGACTTGTATCATTGCCTAAAGCAACAAGTGCAAGTGGTGGTGGCCTCTGTTATTATTATAATTATATAGTGTAGTAGTGAATTGAATTGAAATGAAATAAATATTTGAACTGAATTGATTTGAAATTCAATTCAATTCATCAAAGTCAGTAGTTGGTTGCATTAGCTATAAACTTTACCGTGCATGTCTCACTTCACTTGGTCACATATATATGACCAACCATGTAGAGCCATTTATACAAAAACTATTGACTGTTCAATGAAATAAAAACCCATGAATGATATATGTATATACTCAACTGAATTGAATTAAAATGATGGCCTCCAGTGCGACCCGCTCCAGTCCCTTATATTGGACCGTGTCCTGTCCGGTCCGATCCGAAGTCCACCGTGTCATGGATCATGTGCCGGACTGAGCTTAATATTTTCATCAATAGCCCGGCCCGGCCCGACCCGCTACAATCATGGGCTCAAGAGGCCCGAGCCCAGCCCAGCCTGGCCCACTTGACAGCTCTACCTCTGCGACAGCCCAAATTTTTTAAACCCCTCCATGCATCTTCTCTTCCCTCCCGACGAGGCCAATACCCCGACACCCCCTCTCGGTGCTCCCCGACAAGCGCGCTTCTCCTTCTCGTTCTCCATTGAAGTTGGCTCATCATTTTGTGATGCTGTGGATTGATATGAAACATGCTCCAGCGCCTGTCTTTCTTCTCTTCTTCATGTACTGTGTCGGAAGTATCACTTTGTCCCTCGTTAAGATGATCAGGCTGTGGTATAGTACATACGAACACTCAATGTCGTCTAGAGATTATCTAGCTGTAAGCATGGAGACTGAAAATTTAGCTTATTAAACAGACGAGATGCCTGAGCCAAATTCAGGTTAGATGAAAACACTTAACAAACACACCTGTTGGTGTTTTTGCCTTTGGACTAGAAAAGATAGTCCCACATCGGCTACACCAAATGGTGAGTATCTCAATATAATGCATTGCTTGTGTTGAGGTGTGCACATGAGGTGTAGTGGGGCACAAGTTTGTGCCATGTGGAAGTATTTCTCTAGAAGGAAAAAGGATTAAATCCAACAAGGATGAAAGTTAATTTTTGTTGTGCGGACTCGGACTCGGACACGGACTCCAGGATGTCTCGTGCATGCACGGGAGTGTTCGGGGGGTAGGCGTGGACTAGCACACTTCTATGCTGATTGTGGGATGATCTAAAATATCAAACTCTATTTTTGAGTATTGGTATTTTAGTCCCACATCGGATAGGAGAAGAGGTGAAGTCTCAACTCCACTCTATAAATAGAGCCCCTTGGCCTCCTTTGAAAGAGGCACCAAGAAGAGAGAAAAGGGAGTCTGTAAAGTCCAGGAAGTCCGTTCAAGTCTCAAATATTGACTTACGAGCGTTCCAGAAGTTCTCCTGAACTTGCTGGTTCCTGGGAGCTTATCCGTACTGCGGGTATAGCTTTGAGCGCCGGTGTTCTACACCCCAGCGAGATCCGTTCTTCTTCTTCCTCCCTCTTTCTGTTGCCTTCGAGAATCTGAGACTCAACTGTTGTTGATCATCTCTTGTTGCCTTCGAGAATACCGTCGCTTCTCTTTAGAAGTTATACGGTTCTGTTGCCTTCGAGAAACATTACGAAATAATCTTTTTAGATTCTCGTAATACAACATCACCTTCTTTAGGGTGTTGTTGCCAGAAACATTGTCTTTACAATTGTTTCTGAACTCGTGTTTTTTCCATCGATTGTTCGTCAAGGGACTAACAATCTCAAAGCTATACGATTCGATGGAAAACACTCGTGCTTCGCTTGTCGATACCGGCTTTAACAAGTTGGAGAAATTCGACGGTGAACACTTCCAGATCTGGAAGCGAAAGGTGACTCTGAACCTTCAACTCGTGGATGTTGATCACGTGTTGGATGAGGAAGAACCAATCGTTCCAGCAACAGGATCTGCTGCTGTTCTGGCCGCTGCTACGAGCAAGCAGACGAAGTGGAAAAAGGATAACAGCATATGCAGGCTGCTGATCCTGAATTCCATGGAAGACTCTCTGGCCGAGTCCTACACAAAGAAGACTTCTGCCAAAGAGATCTGGGAGTCCGTGGGGAAGCTGTATGACGACGACGAGGCCCGGTCGAAGACGTTCATGGTTGAAAAATACCACAAATGGGTCTTTGAAGACGAAAAGACCATGCTGCCCCAAGTGAAAGAGTTCATGAAGCTGCGCCAGAAACTGGAGGACGATAGCATGCCCTCGTCGACAAGTTCGTCGTTGGAGGGATCGTGGCAAAACTTCCTCCAGGATGGAGCAACATCTATGCAAGGATGCATAGAAAGAAGATGGAGATTAGCCTGGATAATCTCCTCAGTGAGATTCATGTTGAGGACGAAATGCGCTCTCAACAGAAGTTGGACGCCCTGTCCAAGCAACTAGCAACGGCGAATCTGGTTCAAGCCACCAGAGAGAACAAAGGGAAGCAGGCGGCTTCTCACCACAAAGGACTTCTCGAATCTGAAAGTGAAGGGTCCAGGATTCAAGCAACAGAAGTCCAAGTCCCATGTGACTTGCTTCAACTGTGGCAAGAAGGGTCACTATAAAAGTGAATGCAAGTCCAAGCCCAAAGAGCAAGGTGAGCCTAACAAGGTTTCTTTGGTTACTAATCAGGTTGCCATGATAGCACAGGTTGCAACTGTGGGGGTAGACTTGGACTGGTGGATAGACACTGGCGCGACATGTCATGTCTGTTCAGACAAGGACTGGTTCGTCTCCTATGAGCCTACTTCCGAGAAAGTCATGATGGCGAACCAGGCACAAGCTGAAGTACTGGGGATCGGGACGGTGGAGCTGAAGCTTACTTCGGGGAACATTCTGACGCTTCAAGGTGTGAAGCATGTTCCTGCAATCGCAAAGAACCTGATCTCTAGGAGCCTGCTCTGCAACGCAGGCTTGAGGATGGACATCAATGCTGGCCAGTTGGTGATGTCCAAGAAGGGTACATTCTTCGGGAAAGCTTTCCAAACTGAAGGAATGTACAAGATTCAGCTTGTTGTAACCCAGCATGATAATATAAATGCTATCACTTTTTCTGATTATTCTCTTGAGTTGTGGCATAATAGGCTAGGACATGTTCATTGTAAAAGAATTAACAGAATGTCTAGTCTAGGACTTATCTCCAAGTGTGGGGGTAAGGTAGAGAAATGCGAAGTATGTGCTCAGACGAAGATCACTAGGAAACCCTTCCACAGGGTCCATCGAAGCACAGATCTTCTGGAGTTGGTTCACTCAGATATCTGTGACTTCAAACAATTCTCTACAAAGGCCGGGATGAAGTATTTCATTACTTTCATCGATGACTTCTCAAAGTATGCTTTCGTCTACTTGCTAAAGTCTAAAGACGAAGCATTCGAGAAGTTCAAGGAGTTCAGGGCCGAGGCTGAGCGGCAAACTGGACAACAACTCAAGAGGTTAAGGAGTGATCGAGGCGGGGAGTATCGGTCTCATGAATTCTTATCATTCTGCAAAGAACATGGAATCATCAATGAGACGACGGCTCCGTATTCTCCACAATCCAACGGAGTAGCAGAAAGAAAGAACAGAACGTTGACAGAGATGATGAACTCCATGCTGTTGACTGCGGGTCTTCCAAAGTGTTACTGGGGAGAAGCTGCACTAACGGCAACGTTCATTCTGAACAGAGTGCCATATGCAACTTCCGACATAACTCCTCATGAACTCTGGTTCAAAGTCAGACCTAACTTGAATGTCATTCGAGTGTGGGGGTGTCTGGCTTATGTGAAGCTCCCGGATCTGAAGATTCAGAAGCTGGGGACAAGGACTACGAAGGCGATCTTCTTGGGGTATGCCGAGAAGAGTGATGCTCGGAGATTCCTTGATATCGGGTCAAACCATATCATCGAATCTCGCGATGCTGAATACTTTGAAGACAAGTTTGCAAAACACAAGAATATTGTTCTCGCGGATCTTCCGGAGAATGATGAGGGTACAAAGCAGACAGAAGTCTTTAATGAACCAGTAGTCCAAGATGAAGCTGTCGTCAAGGAGACACCAGCTGAACCAGAACTCGCTGAGCCGTCAACTAAGCGAATGAGGAGGCCGAAAGGCTTCGGAGATGACTTCGTCACCTATCATGTGGAAGCAGATCCGCTTACCTATGATGAGACAATGAAGACCAGAGATGCTGTATTCTGAAAGGAGACGATAGACAACGAGATTGACTCAATCACCTCCAACAACACATGGGTATTGGTTGACCTGCCAGAAGGAGCAAGATCCATCGGATGCAAATGGATCTTCAAGAAGAAGATGAAAGCAGATGGAACCATTGTCAAGTTTAAGGCCAGGCTAGTGGCCAAGGGGTTTGCTCAGAAGCAGGGGATCGACTACTTTGACACTTATGCTCCAGTAGCTCGGATGACAACAATCAGATTGTTAATTGCTTTAGCAGCAATACACAAGATGGTGATACATCAGATGGATGTGAAAACGGCATTCCTTAATGGCGAGCTGACCGAAGAGATCTACATGCAACAACCAGAAGGTTTTGTCGTCAGAGGTCTGGAAGACAAAGTCTGCAAGTTGATGAAGTCTCTGTATGGTTTGAAATAAGCTTCCAAAATGTGGCATGAGAAGTTTGACAAGGTGATAAGGTCAAATGGCTACAGGGTCAGTGAAACAGACAAGTGTGTCTATACAAAGTTTGCTAACGGAAGAGGAGTAATCGTTTGTCTTTACGTGGACGACATGCTAATCCTAGGTACGGATTTAAGCTGCGTCACAGAGACAAAGAAATTTCTCTCGACCAAGTTCAGTATGAAGGACTTGGGAGATGCCGACGTAATCTTGGGGCTCAAGATCATCCGGACAAGCACTGGAATAGCGCTGTCACAATCTCATTATATTGAGAAAATGCTCACTCGCTACGGGTATCAAGATCTTCCTTTTATTGATACTCCGTACCGGAGTGATCAGAAGCTGGAGCCAGATTTGAGGGAAAGTGTCAGGCAGTTGGAGTACGCTAGCATCATCGGAAGCTTGATGTACGCTACTACTGCCACAAGGCCTGACATAGCTTTTGCAGTGGGAATGCTGAGTCGGTTCACTAGCAATCCAGACGTTGAGCACTGGAAAGCTGTGAAGCGTGTTATGAGATATCTCAAGAAAACTCAGACATATGCACTTTTCTACAGCGGAGATCCGTTAGTAGTGGAAGGCTTCAGTGATGCTAGCTGGTGTTCAGATATGGAGAGCGAGTATTCCACAGGTGGATTCGTATTCGCCATGGGCGGAGCTGCTATATCGTGGAAGTCGAAGAAGCAGACTATGTTATCTCGCTCCTCCATGGAATCTGAATTCTTTGTATTGGATGCTGCTGCAGATGAAGCAGAGTGGCTTCGGGAGCTCATGTATGATCTTCCGGTGGTTGGGGCTCAGATACCGGCAATACCGATATACTGTGACAACCAGGCGGCAGCAGCAGTGGCATCAAATGAACTCTTCAACGGGAAGAAGAGGACTGTGCGGTTGAAGCACAGAGTAGTGAACGATCTCATCAAAAGGGGCGTCATTGCAGTGATTGATGTTCGGAGTCAGGAGAACCTGGCGGATCCGTTCACCAAGGGCCTCAAGCGCCAGCTGGTCGATGACACAGCTTGTAAAATGGGCTTGAAGGCATTCTGATATTGTGTTATTACATTCCTACCATAAAGTTTTATGCTATTAGTTCAAAGAGAAATCTACTAGGCATCTAGCTTTTGGTTCAAGGGAGGACTATTAACCAGAAGAATATCAGGAACGGTGGGTACTTGTCTTATGTGACATGGAGAGGTTACGGACCTACAACCACTGTTGTCTACTATTGTTTTCTGTGGAAAACGGATCCTGTGGGAAGGTTGGCTTAAACGCCTTAATGAGTTCTCAGGCAGAGTGAATGCCTGGTGTGCTTTACAGGAAGCACGGTAGAGCAGCACTACAAGGAGTGAAACTCCATGCTACAGTGGGGTGACTCCACCATGAGGTTTCCAGGTAGGGATAATGCCTCGGCTTTGCAAGCTAAGTCACAGCGGAGTAGCACCGCAAATAGGCAGGTAGCCTAATGCTGTATGATAATCGTAATAAAGAGAGGTAGACAGCACTACAAAGAGGACGATGTCCTCATGTTACAGTGGCATGACACCACGAAGAGGTACCAGGTAGGGTAAAGCCTCGGCTTCGCAAGCCATGTCATAGCGGCGTAATACCGCACGGAAGCGCAAGGCTTCATGCTGGGTAGTTTGGCACTACAAAGGGGCTTGTGACCTCATGCTACAGTAGTATGACACTACGATGAGGTACCCAGGTGGGGTAAAGCCTCGGCTTTGTCAGCCATGTCATAGCGGCGTAGCACCGCAAAGAAGCACAATGCTTCATGCCAATGACTCTTTATAAAGAACTCACCTATAGTGTATGGAAAGAGATATCAGGCCGTCTCTTGAGGGTAAGCTTGTAGACGCCCAAAATTATACACTGAAACCAGGCTGGCACAAGGCCTTCAATGTGCAGCCAGAAGCACAGTTGATGTCATTATGTGAGTAGGAAGAATTACAGTTATGGTGCAGAATTCAAGGCTTAGTCCATTCTTGTATCATGCTGTTATTTAACCTATGCGGGAAGATTCAAGTCGTAGCGACATCTCTCCTAATGCATGATGGACAATCACTGTGGGGAACGCTCAACCCATATATTGAGATATGTGGGGGATTGTTGGTGTTTTTGCCTTTGGACTAGAAAAGATAGTCCCACATCGGCTACACCAAATGGTGAGTATCTCAATATAATGCATTGCTTGTGTTGAGGTGTGCACATGAGGTGTAGTGGGGCACAAGTTTGTGCCATGTGGAAGTATTTCTCTAGAAGGAAAAAGGATTAAATCCAACAAGGATGAAAGTTAATTTTTGTTGTGCGGACTCGGACTCGGACACGGACTCCAGGATGTCTCGTGCATGCACGGGAGTGTTCGGGGGGTAGGCGTGGACTAGCACACTTCTATGCTGATTGTGGGATGATCTAAAATATCAAACTCTATTTTTGAGTATTGGTATTTTAGTCCCACATCGGATAGGAGAAGAGGTGAAGTCTCAACTCCACTCTATAAATAGAGCCCCTTGGCCTCCTTTGAAAGAGGCACCAAGAAGAGAGAAAAGGGAGTCTGTAAAGTCCAGGAAGCCCGTTCAAGTCTCAAATATTGACTTACGAGCGTTCCAGAAGTTCTCCTGAACTTGCTGGTTCCTGGGAGCTTATCCGTACTGCGGGTATAGCTTTGAGCGCCGGTGTTCTACACCCCAGCGAGATCCGTTCTTCTTCTTCCTCCCTCTTTCTGTTGCCTTCGAGAATCTGAGACTCAACTGTTGTTGATCATCTCTTGTTGCCTTCGAGAATACCGTCGCTTCTCTTTAGAAGTTATACGGTTCTGTTGCCTTCGAGAAACATTACGAAATAATCTTTTTAGATTCTCGTAATACAACATCACCTTCTTTAGGGTGTTGTTGCCAGAAACATTGTCTTTACAATTGTTTCTGAACTCGTGTTTTTTCCATCGATTGTTCGTCAAGGGACTAACAACACCAAACTAAGTAAATGAAATGGAGTTAAGCGCCGTAACACAATTGTAAGAGATCGAGAAATCAGAACAAGAATTGGAAGAATAAGAGCAAGAGAAAGATACAATGATGAATGAGATTAAACATTGAGCAAATGACCACTAACCTATTGGTTAAGAGAGATGCATGCGGCCGGGTGGTCATAGTTCGACCTCCAGTGGAGGTGAGTTCGGTTCTATTTACCAGTTAAAAAAAGAGAGACTAAAACATTGCTAGCGGTGGGGGTGAGTTCAGTTCTATTTATCGGTTCAAAAAAAAGGGGTTAAACATTGCTAGTTTATGTAAGTTATGTGTGATTCATATTACAATTATCTTATTTGGCTTCCAAAAATTTTGGGTGATGCCATCTTCCATTATGTGGCATCTGACACGGCAACTGACATGATGACAGCTGACATGCCATATTTTAACCCAAAAAATTAATTATCCAATTTTTTTTTTATTGTTAATGTTAACGCTAATGGTAATTTAATTTAATATTTTAATTTTAATGTTAAAATTAATGTTAGTGTTAATGCTAATTAATATTAATATTAATTTTAATGTTAATGCTAATTTTAATTTAATGTTAATAATAATTTTAATGTTAATGTTAAAGTTAATATTAATGTTAATGTTAATGTTAATTTTAGTATTATTGTTCATGTTAATTTGATATTAATATTAATATTAATATTAATATTAATTTTAATGTTTAATGTTTAATTTTAATGTTTAATGTTTAATTTTGTCATGTCAGCTGTCATGTCATCAGCCATATTATATATCACATAATAGAAGATGGTATCATCTAAATTTTTTGAGAGCCAAATCGCATTTTTGTTCATATTAATAATTATCAATCTTATGCATTTGACAAATGGCTTGAATGATACATGACCATGATGGTCTGTCTGTCCATCACAACCTCCTCCTCCAACTTCGGCTGAATGTCCCCGAACCTGGGGATATGGGGAAACGGCTACACACACGTCTGCAGGTGTGATCTTGAATGTAAAATATCTTAGGTGTCTGGATAGTTGTTATTGGAATGCTTAGCAAAGAGGTTATTTTATTCGAACTTTTACAGCTGCGAAGAAAAAAAATGTCACAAGTAATGTTAGAATATATGATGATTTGGCAACCATGTTTATTTCTATCTTTGCAACAAATCTATACTACTATATAATACGAAAAGTTGAACTTCACCACAAAAAAAAAAAAAAAAAAAATTAAGAGGACATTTACAATGTCCTTGCTCAACATTTACTAATTACAATGGTCGTTAAAATTAAGAGGACAGCTACATAATTTAAAATAAAGGAATGCCTATATAAGAATCTGAAGCACTAATTATATGTTGAATATTTGGGAGGAAACATGATGTTATTAACTTATTACGTCAAAATTGTGTGTCATTTATATTTAAGAGTCCAAGCAATAATGTATGTATGCTATGAACTAGTCAACTCTTCCAACACAACTCTCAATGTGCCAATGAAAATAAATTCTTCTGGCCTTATCATATTTCAAAGGTTATTATTCTCAGTAGAAAATGAAAAAAAAAAAAAAAAAACCCATATCCCAAATCTCTTGACACTGCAAAAAGAAGGTACACACAGGAACAATCAATCACCTGGGAAAGACGGTGGCTATTCTTACCATATTCCAATTGAAATACGTGTGCAAAGTACGTACATGTAGACTAGTATTGTATAAGCAGAAGTCACTCTGGAATCATAATTCTAATTTGGGATGTGTATTCCATTCTGAGATGGGTTCATTACCTAAAGTGGATAAAGAAAAGAAAAAATTTGGACAAGTCCCACGTTCATAACTGAAAAGGTTCATCCTCAAAAGTATCCCAAGTGACATCTAACTCACTCCAGTCCTAATCTATAGAATGCCCTACCTGTTGTTCAGCACCAACCCTAGTAATAATTTACAGAACCTCTATGAGCACTAGTCCATAACATACTTGCTCATGTCAAAATTCTTAGCATCAATATGGGCTAGCCAGCAATATATGAACTAATTTTCCTTTAGACGACACTGAAGGGTTCAAGATGTAACATCTCATTTGTTTCAAAAATTCTTTTGCTTTCCATTTCCATTCCACAGATATTCTATGAAACCAGGAAAAAAGATGGAGGTGTCCATATCACATAAAGACTTACATAACAAATCCAAGAAATCACTTTCTATATAAAATGACTAACGAAGCTGCTCAACATAGACCAAGTCTTCTTAACTTTTCCTTCAGTAACATTATGAATTGCCTTTCTTTATGAAGGTCTTTGCTAATATATGTAGTTGTGTCATTAGCACAAAATAGTTCTTGATAGTTTAGCAACTTCTAGGAACTTATTTCTGTGGCTAAAAAAAAAAATTAATTTTAAGGTATTCTTTCTAAACTAGATTCTGAAAAAGCTCGTGATAAAGTAGAGCGAAATTTTTTATTATACACACAACAGATGAGACCTTTTGTGATGATATGGTTTAGTCAGATTCATAGTAATCCTAGTTTTGAAGCTACATGGTTGAGTTAGTTTTTTTTGTTATTGCCGAGGCACAATTTTCGATGAAAAATTCTAAAACTGAAACAATTGTACAAACAACGTTTCAAATGCAACACCTTAAAGAAGATGTGCAACAGAGATCCTGGAGGATTCTGAATTACGAGGATCTAAAAAGATTCTACGTAATACACAAAAAATCTAAAGAGACTTTGTGCAAGCGACTATCGGCAGTAGAGCTTCTAAAAAGAAGTTACTGTAAAAGGCAACAGCAGCGATGACAGGCGAGAATGAGATGCTGGGGTGAATGAACTACCGTTGCTCAAAGCTTTATTCGCCCCACACGAGCACGAACAGCTTTCAGGAACCAGCAAGTTCACGAAGAACTTTTGGAACGCTCGTAAGTCAATATTTGAGACTTGAACGGGCTTCCTGGACTTAACAGACTCCCTCAACTCTCTTCTTGGTGCCTCTTTCAAAGGAGGCCAAGGGGCTCTATGTCACGCCCCGCTCCCGTAGGAGCGATCGTCCTCGCTAAGGCGTGATGCCGCACGGGACTAGGTTGCGCCCGTGCAAGGCCAAGTCCAGAAACGGCCGATTTGAGCTAGGCCACAGAGTCGCACAGAGTGTCCTCATTGCAGCGAAAAGTAAATAAACACAAGTAGAAGCAAATTCGATCTCTTTATTGATATTCACGAAGGTTACAAGCGGCGCTAGGCCGATATTACAAATCGCTCAAGCTCTCTCTGAAACATAAAAGGCGTGCCAAGTGGCTTACAAGATAGAATGATACATGGCGATGTTCCGATACATTATGTCCTGTATAGGGTGCTTCAGCTTCTGCAACGTCCCAAGGTCCCGGAGTTGGCTCCGCACCTTAACACGTTCGATGGAAGCTCCGCACCAGCCGGCGTCTCCTGCTTCCTGCAAGCAGACTGTGGGGTTATCAGTACATTGTTATGCACTGGTGGGGAGGCTAGCTCGTCCACAATGCCATCATTACCAAACACGTTGCATTTACTTTCGTGCACCGACTATCATTCATTGTCTTTCTAATCTTGCCTTAGGGTCAATTTCATGGCACATATCATGACCTATCTCGTGTTACTGATTTCAAGTGTCGTATGGAAAATACATGCACGACTTACCCATACTTACCGTCCGGCCTTCCATGTCCAAAGTAAACCAAGTTAGTCAACAATATAACATGAAGTAACTTAACGTGATTCATGCAAACATTCAATGTTACGGGCGTGTCCATGTCTCGGGTTCTAGCACGTTGTAGGCATGTTCATTCACGTCGCAGGCATGTTCAGAGTGTTAGGTTTCGAGCATGTTCAGAAGGCATATTTCCAGCATGTTCAGGGTGTTATATTTCAAGCATGTTCAGGCATGTTACATTTCGAGCATGTTCATGTTCAGGAGTGTTACTTTGCAAGCATGTTCAGGAGTGTTATAATTCGAGCATGTTCAGGAGACACTTTATTTAGTTAACTTAGACTACTTGTTTTAATGCAAGAACTTGCACGTGGATTGCCACCAGCATAGTCCACTTAATCTACATGCATGGATCGCTGGCTTTACAAGCCATTTTGGACATATCACGTGGGCATTCTCACCTATCGAAGCGTGATGGCTGGTACACCTTGATAGTTTCTTGAAATGCCTGGCCTTACGTCTCTTTGAGTGGCCGAGCCCCCACTCAAAGCAGCCCGTAAGCCCCATGTCTGATTCTGCCTAGGCCGGCCACGGTATTTCCTCCCATCGCCCGTGCCGCAGAATCCTTCCTCAAGACGGCCACGGTATTCCCCCCCATCGCCAGTGTCGTTTGTCCACGACCATTTCGTATTTTTCTTGTTATTTAACATATCGGCTGTCTTGAGCCATAATGCGTTATCGACCAGGTTGGCATCCGTGCAGCGCGGGTAGCGAGTCCCGTTGCACGTGCCCGTCATACCTGTCGCTAACGTCTTTCATGTCTTATCTTGTATTCACTCTTTCATTTCTTTCTTTCACTTGTTCGTTCATTCATTCATGTTTCACGTATTTATTCATTCGTTCATTCATTCGTTGATTCATTCATTCACGCATTACGCAACTCCCAGTACGGGAGTCGCCTTGGCGACCCATCGGTCCCATAGTCTTTCAATGTTGCTATACTATACTCGGAACGACTATGTTGATAGTCTTCCCATTTCATTGTTGTAATCCATTCATTGTTTTATTGTTGAACGCGTACGGGACTTGAACGTAAGCTTGTGCCGTAGCACGAGCGTAGAGCGCGGTGCGAGAGTTTCTATATTTGCCGAGTTCTTTTCCATGTTCTAAACAAGCATGCAAGATGGGATTATTCCCTTAGCTAGGTGCGTTGAGTCATTTATTAGCATGCGCGGGTTATCGTCTAGCGATTCTCGTGATAGTGTCCGTATTGTTATGTGTCTAGGCTAAGCACAGACGGGTTCATCGGAGCCACCCACCTTAGCGATGTTCGCATCGGCCAAGCGATACTCCGAGCGCGTCTTTGAAAGTCTAAGTCTGGATTCATCTTGACAGGCCAATGCAAGCATTGCATCGATTCTACATCTGGTCGAGGCCAACTCTTCGGGTCGACGGCTCGTTCGAGTCGTTGCACTTGCCGTTTGAATCGGCGTTCCGCTAGAGCGGAGCAGGTCGTTACATAATACACCACTCAAAATAAGTCTCGTCCTCGAGACTTCTTGAGTGCAGGTCATCCTATCATTCCTTAACTCGTGTCGTCGTGTTTCTTAGACAATTTCTTCGAACGGCTCTATCGTTCGATAGAATCGAACCATACTTGATATCTTTCTAAGTTCCGTATCGCACGCGTTTGGTCGATTTTATTGAATAGCCTTTCATTCATTTTATAGTTGATTGTACTTATTCAATTCAAGTGTTTTTTCGTCTTGGTTGCTATTTCTCTGTGTCATGGGACAGAAATATTCGCACGAGGCACATTGTAATTCGTCAAATACGAGGGTCGTAGGCTGAGGCAAACTCACTTTCGTTTATCTCGGTCATCGAGATGACCCGATTCGCTTCTCAAGCGTTCGTGTCCACGAAATCAGTATGATTTCTACTTAGCGGGGTCGACCAAGTCTATGTAATTTTCGTCCGATTCAAGACTAAGTATTGCACTATCCTCGAGTATCTTTCTATCAATGGTCCAATTCGTTATACCAACTTTTATTTGTACGATATCGATTCCATATCATTCACTTGTTTAGGGCCAATCTCGTTGTCGTTCACGCACACTCCGCTTACACGTTTTCTTTGATTCCGAGCCACGCTCATACTAGTATCGATCCTTTACTTAACGCAATTTCAAGATCTTCGACACTCTTCCATTCCTCAAGTCTTGCTTGAACTCAATGTATCACTTGGCTGGATCGTGCACGCATTTCAAGCATCCCCAAAATACATGCATTCAGCTAAGCCGTATGATCTAGAAATTTTGTCATTCTCACTCGAGTCGCATCGTGCACATACTCAAGCGTCCCTGAATATATGCATGTCAGCCGAATCTCGTGAGGGGTATTCCTATATTCGTGATTCACACTATCCATCCATGCCAATCCTCAAGATCAATCCTTCGATTGATAACTCATAGAACAGGGCATCTTGCCTACCCGCTAGGCCATCTTTTCGAGGCTAAGTCAATGTCAGGATTGGAATCATAGTTCCCCAACAATAATGCCAATACTGACCCCAATCCTAGGGTCAAACCAAAGTCGGTAGTACGGGGTTTTCTACCCAAGCTCGTGTCACTCAGGTTTCTAAACATCGAGCACGATCACCTATTCGTATCAACGCATTCGTTGCGCGTATTCGAATCCATTCAAATCACAAATTCTAACCAATTCATGTATTCGATCATGAGGTCATCTAGCTCGACAATACGTTGCGTCCCAATCTCACGCGAGTCCGATTATCCACGGTGGTTCATGAATCACCATGCAACGCACCCGCGGAATAATCATTCTCATCGGAGCGTAACTCTTGTTTGAGTTTAGACTAACTCATTTTCGATACGCGGATTGGACCTACTCAATCCTCAAATTTGATTCTTCAAGCACACAAATCCATTCTCGAGTCACCTTCGCGTCAAACCACAAGTCTAAGCACGCAAATTGTCACGCCAAGCTAGGTCAATCACCCCCGCTGTATGAATCACCATACCAGCGCTCACGCGGAGTGATCGCCCTATTCGGCACGACGCATGTGCGAGGCTGGAGTTGCGCTCGCATAAGACAAGCATGTCGACGTTGGGGTTATCGTCGAAGTAAATCCAAGTATCTTCATTTTCATTCAAGCCAAGATGGATAGTCCATTCGTTATTTCGTTCAACTAGAGAATCCTCGAGCCAAGTCTATCTTTTCCCCGACACATTTTTAATATTCCAAGTATAGCATCCAACGGAACAATGACATTTGCACGATCGTCATTCGCCGAGTCTGAGTACTCCCGAGTTATCGCATATCGATCTTTGATACGCCTCAATACCATCGACGATATGCGTAACCTGACGATCTTCCTTTGCAACCGATTTCGAGTCGTGCGTTGATGCTATTGTCCGAGTTGGATATTCCACAATCCCATTCTATTCAATCCAAAATCAAGTTCGATCGCTATTCCTCAAGCTCGTTTCAAGATCGTTGTTCAAATTCAAGTCACAATTCATTTGAATCAATTCGAAATCGTACGCACGATCCTCTAAGTTTCCTCGATCAAGACCATTCATTTTCATTCATCGTTCCGAACCATTTTCTAACTCGCGTTGCCCAATGACAAGTTGTCCAGCGACATCTCGCTCAGGACTTTTGAAGTCACGACCAACTAAGCGTGACACGTTCTAAGGCTTTGCGCGATCGCATCGCCTCGCCGACATACCCGTTCTATCCGTATATCTTGTAGTCTCGCTCGAACAATTTCTATAATGTCCATACACCACTCAGGGTTCGAGCCACTCGACTAGTCGTCGACACTCATTTATATTCTTCTCCGAACCTATCACATACACCACTCGGGCTCAAGCCATCCGATTCTAGTCCTCAATCACATTCGCGTCATGCGCTAAGACACCCTTCAGATTCGTTCGACAAATCTCTAGCGTAATCGCTCACGTCGCCTCGACGTACTAAGTCGTTCGCATTAATCCTCAAAATCCAAGCCAATCTTTTCGGGTACGTCTAAGCGTTAACTCGATAGCGTTCCTATCGATAGACACTCAAAGTGTATCTCCGTTCTCGATCGAGCGATACATTGACATCGCTCGCAATCCGATTGCACCCAAGAGTCGAGGTGCGCGACACGCGGACTAAGGTGTGCCGCATAACCATCACGTACGGACTACATTCCGAGTTTGTACGCTCAATTGCTAGGGTCATCGTAGGACTAGTTAGGCATGCACGCGACATGTTAACTTTGCATGTGTTCTCTATCGAGTCAAGTTTAACATCGTTCGGCACAAAGGCCGTTGCCTATCGATCCCGTTCAACCGAGTACTTGTACGAGCTTTTGAAAATATTAGACTTATTGTATGGAACATCCCAAGGCACATGAGAGAGAGCGTATACTTCTTTATTTCTAACGAGCTTTCAAAACTGAGAATTCGATGTGAAGTCCAAGGACGTAAAGCCGTGCTCTGATACCAATATGTCACGCCCCGCTCCCGTAGGAGCGATCGTCCTCGCTAAGGCGTGATGCCGCACGGGCCTAGGTTGCGCCCGTGCAAGGCCAAGTCCAGAAACGGCCGATTTGAGCTAGGCCACAGAGTCGCACAGAGTGTCCTTATTGCAGCGGAAAGTAAATAAACACAAGTAGAAGCAAATTCGATCTCTTTATTGATATTCACGAAGGTTACAAGCGGCGCTAGGCCGATATTACAAATCGCTCAAGCTCTCTCTCTGAAACATAAAAAGCGTGCCAAGTGGCTTACAAGATAGAATGATACATGGCGATGTTCCGATACATTATGTCCTGTATAGGGTGCTTCAGCTTCTGCAACGTCCCAAGGCCCCGGAGTTGGCTCCGCACCTTAACACGTTCGATGGAAGCTCCGCACCAGCCGGCGTCTCCTGCTTCCTGCAAGCAGACTGTGGGGTTATCAGTACATTGTTATGCACTGGTGGGGAGGCTAGCTCGTCCACAATGCCGTCATTACCAAACACGTTGCATTTACTTTCGTGCACCGACTATCATTCATTGTCTTTCTAATCTTGCCTTAGGGTCAATTTCATGGCACATATCATGACCTATCTCGTGTTACTGATTTCAAGTGTCGTATGGAAAATGCATGCACGACTTACCCATACTTACCGTCCGGCCTTTCCTGTCCAAAGTAAACCAAGTTAGTCAACAATATAACATGAAGTAACTTAACGTGATTCATGCAAACATTCAATGTTACGGACGTGTCCATGTCTCGGGTTCTAGTACGTTGTAGGTATGTTCATTCACGTCGCAGGCATGTTCAGAGTGTTAGGTTTCGAGCATGTTCAGAAGGCACATTTCCAGCATGTTCAGGGTGTTATATTTCAAGCATGTTCAGGCATGTTACATTTCGAGCATGTTCATGTTCAGGAGTGTTACTTTGTAAGCATGTTTAGGAGTGTTATAATTCGAGCATGTTCAGGAGACACTTCATTTAGTTAACTTAGACTACTTGTTTCAATGCAAGAACTTGCACGTGGATTGCCACCAGCATAGTCCACTTAATCTACATGCATGGGTCGCTGGCTTTACAAGCCATTTTGGACATATCACGTGGGCATTCTCACCTATCGAAGCGTGATGGCTGGTACAACCTTGATAGTTTCTTGAAATGCCTGGCCTTACGTCTCTTTGAGTGGCCGAGCCCCCACTCAAAGCAGCCCGTAAGCCCCATGTCTGATTCTGCCTAGGCCGGCCACGGTATTCCTCCCCATCGCCCGTGCCGCAGAATCCTTCCTCAAGACGGCCCATCGCCAGTGCCGTTTGTCCACGACCATTTCGTATTTTTCTTGTCATTTAACATATCGGCTGTCTTGAGCCATAATACGTTATCGACCAGGTTGGCGTCCGTGCAGCGCGGGTAGCGAGCCCCGTTGCACGTGCCCGTCATACCTGTCGCTAACGTCTTTCATGTCTTATCTTGTATTCACTCTTTCATTTCTTTCTTTCACTTGTTCGTTCATTCATTCATGTTTCACGTATTTATTCATTCGTTCATTCATTCGTTGATTCATTCATTCACGCATTACGCAACTCCCAGTGCGGGAGTCGCCTTGGCGACCCATCGGTCCCATAGCCTTTCAATGTTGCTATACTATACTCGGAACGACTATGTTGATAGTCTTCCCATTTCATTGTTGTAATCCATTCATTGTTTCATTGTTGAACGCGTACGGGACTTGAACGTAAGCTTGTGCCGTAGCACGAGCGTAGAGCGCGGTGCGAGAGTTTCTATATTTGCCGAGTTCTTTTCCATGTTCTAAACAAGCATGCAAGATGGGATTATTCCCTTAGCTAGGTGCGTTGAGTCATTTATTAGCATGCGCGGGTTATTGTTTAGCGATTCTCGTGATAGTGTCCGTATTGTTATGTGCCTAGGCTAAGCACAGACGGGTTCATCGGAGCCACCCACCTTAGCGATGTTCGCATCGGCCAAGCGATACTCCGAGCGCGCCTTTGAAAGTCTAAGTCTGGATTCATCTTGACAGGCCAATGCAAGCATTGCATCGATTCTACATCTGGTCGAGGCTAACTCTTCGGGTCGACGGCTCGTTCGAGTCGTTGCACTTGCCGTTTGAATCGGCGTTCCGCTAGAGCGGAGCAGGTCGTTACACTCTATTTATAGAGTGAAGTTGAGACTTCACCTCTTCTCCTATCCGATGTGGGACTAAAATACCAATACTAAAAAATAGAGTTTGATATTTTAGATCATCCCACAATCAGCATAGAAGTGTGCCAGTCCACACCTAACCCCCGAACACTCCCGTGCATACACGAGACATCCTGGAGTCCGTGTCCGAGTCCGAGTCCGCACAACAAAAATTAACTTGCATCCTTGTTGGATTTAATCCTTTTTCTTTCTAGGAAAATACTTTCACATGGCACAAACTTGTGCCCCACTACACCTCATGTGCACACCTCAACACAAGCAATGCATTATATTGAGATACTCACCATTTGGTGTAGCCGATGTGGGACTATCTTTTCTAGTCCAAAGGCAAAAACACCAATAATCCCCCATATATCTCAATATATGGGTTGAGCGTTCCCCACAGTGACTGTCCATCATGCATTAGGAGAGATGTCGCTACGACTTGAATCTTCCCGCATAGGTTAAATAACAGCATGATACAAGAATGGACTAAGCCTTGAATTCTGTACCATAACTGCAATTCTTTCTACTCACATAATGACATCAACTGTGCTTCTGGCTGCACATTGAAGGCCTTATGCCAGCCTGGTTTCAGTGTATAATTTTTGGGCGTCTACAAGTTTACCCTAAAGAGACGGCCTGATATCTCTGTCCATACACTATAGGTGAGTTCTTTATAAAGAGTCATGACATGAAGCATTGCGCTTCTTTGCGGTGCTACGTCGCTATGACATGGCTTAAAGCCGAGGCTTTACCCCACCTGGGTACCTCATCGTAGTGTCATACTACTGTAGCATGAGGTCACAGGCCTCTTTGTAGTGCCAAACTACCCAGCATGAAGTCTTGCGCTTCCGTGCGGTGTTACGCCGCTATGACATGGCTCGCAAAGCCGAGGCTTTACCCTACCTGGTACCTCTTCGTGGTGTCATGCCACTGTAACATGAGGACATCGTCCTCTTTGTAGTGCTGTCTACTTCTCTTTATTACGATTATCATACAGTATTAGGCTACCTGCCTATTTGCGGTGCTACTCTGCTGTGACTTGGCTTGCAAAGCCGAGGCATTACCCCTACCTGGGAACCTCATGGTAGAGTCACCCCACTGTAGCATGGAGTTACACTCCTTGTAGTGCTGCGCTACCGTGCTTCCTGTAAAGCACTCCAGGCATTCACTCTGCCTGAGAACTCATTAAGGCATTTAAGCCAACCTTCCCACAGGATACGTTTTTCACAGAAAACAATAGTAGACAACAGTGGTTGTAGATCCGTAACCTCTCCATGTCACAGAGGACAAGTACCCACCGTTCCTGATATTCTTCTGGTTAATAGTCCTCCCTTGAACCAAAAGCTAGATGCCTAGTAGATTTCTCTTTGAACTAATAGCATAAAACTTTATGGTAGGATTGTAATAACACAATATCAGAATGCCTTCAAGCCTATTTTACAAGCTGTGTCATCGACCAGCTGGCGCTTGAGGCCCTTGGTGAACGGATCCGCCAGGTTCTCCTGACTCCGAACATCAATCACTACAATAACACCCCTCTTGATGAGATCGTGTATTGTCCTGTGCTTCAACCGCACAGTCCTCTTCTTTCCGTTGAAGAGGTCATTTGATGCCACTGCTGCTACCGCCTGGTTGTCACAGTATATCGGTATTGCCGGTATCTGAGCCCCAACCACCAGAAGATCATACATGAGCTCCCGAAGCCACTCTGCTTCATCTGCAGCAGCATCCAATGCAAAGAATTCAGATTCCATGGAGGAGCGAGATAACATAGTCTGCTTCTTCGACTTCTACGATATAGCAGCTCCGCCCATGGCGAATACGAATCCACCTGTGGAATACTCGCTCTCCATATCTGAACACCAGCTAGCATCACTGAAGCCTTCCACTACTGACGGATCTCCGCTGTAGAAAAGTGCATATGTCTGAGTTTTCTTGAGATATCTCATAACACGCTTCACAACTTTCCAGTGCTCAACGTCTGGATTGCTAGTGAACCGACTCAGCATTTCCACGACAAAAGCTATGTCAGGCCTTGTGGCAGTAGTAGCGTACATCAAGCTTCCAATGACGCTAGCGTACTCCAACTGCCTGACGCTTTCCTTCGAATTTGGCTCCAGCTTTTGATCACTCCGGTACGGTGTATCGATTATAGGAAGATCTTGATACCCGTAGCGAGTGAGCATCTTCTCAATAAAATGAGATTGTGACAGCGCTATTCCAGTGCCGGTCCGGATGATCTTGAGCCCCAAGATTACGTCGGCATCCCCCAAGTCCTTCATATTGAACTTGGTCGAGAGGAATTTCTTTGTCTCTGTGAAGCAGCTTAAATCCGTACCTAGGATTAGCATGTCGTCCACGTAAAGACAAACGATTACTCCTCTTCCGTCAGCAAACTTCGTATAGACACACTTGTCTGTTTCACTGACCCTGTAGCCATTTGACCTTATCACCTTGTCAAACTTCTCATGCCATATTTTGGGAGCTTGTTTCAAACCATATAGAGACTTCATCAACTTGCAGACTTTGTCTCCCAGACCTCTGACGACAAAACCTTCTGGTTGTTGCATGTAGATCTCTTCGGTCAGCTCGCCATTAAGGAATGCCGTTTTCACATCCATCTGATGTATCACCAGCTTGTGTATTGCTGCTAGAGCAATTAACAATCTGATGGTTGTCATCTGAGCTACTGGAGCATAAGTGTCAAAGTAGTCGATCCCCTGCTTCTGAGCAAACCCCTTAGCCACTAGCCTGACCTTGAACTTGTCAATGGTTCCATCTGCTTTCATCTTCTTCTTGAAGATCCATTTGCATCCGATGAGTCTTGCTCCTTCTGGCAGGTCAACCAATACCCATGTGTTGTTGGAGGTGATTGAGTCAATCTCGTTGTCTATCGCCTCCTTCCAGAATACAGCATCTCTGGTCTTCATTGCCTCATCATAGGTAAGCGGATCTGCTTCCACATGATAGGTGACGAAGTCATCTCCGAAGTCTTTCGGCCTCCTCGTTCGCTTAGTTGACGGCTCAGTGAGTTCTGGTTCAGCTGGTGTCTCCTTGACGACAGCTTCATCTTGGACTACTGGTTCATTAAAGACTTATGTCTGCTTTGTACCCTCATCATTCTCCGGAAGATCCGCGAGAACAATATTCTTATGTTTTGCAAACTTGTCTTCAAAGTATTCAGCATCGCGAGATTCGATGATATGGTTTGACTCGATATCAAGGAATCTCCGAGCATCACTCTTCTCGGCATACCCCAAGAAGATCGCCTTCGTAGTCCTTGTCCCCAGCTTCTGAATCTTCAGATCCGGGAGCTTCACATAAGCCAGACACCCCCACACTCGAATGACATTCAAGTTAGGTCTGACTTTGAACCAGAGTTCATGAGGAGTTATGTCGGAAGTTGCATATGGCACTCTGTTCAGAATGAACGTTGCCGTTAGTGCAGCTTCTCTCCAGTAGCACTTTGGAAGACCCGCAGTCAACAGCATGGAGTTTATCATCTCTGTCAATGTTCTGTTCTTCCTTTCTGCTACTCCATTGGATTGAGGAGAGTACGGAGCCGTTGTCTCATTGACGATTCCATGTTCTTTGCAGAATGATAAGAATTCATGAGACCGATACTCCCCGCCTCGATCACTCCTTAATCTCTTGAGTTGTTGTCCAGTTTGCCACTCAGCCTCGGCCCTGAACTCCTTGAACTTCTCGAATGCTTCGTCTTTAGACTTGAGCAAGTAAACGAAGGCATACTTTGAGAAGTCATCGATGAAAGTAATAAAATACTTCATCCCGACCTTTGTGGAGAATTGTTTGAAGTCACAGATATCTGAGTGAACCAACTCCAGAAGATCTGTGCTTCGATGGACCCTGTAAAAGGGTTTCCTTGTGATCTTCGTCTGAGCACATACTTCGCATTTCTCTACCTTACTCCCACACTTGGAGATAAGTCCTAGACTAGACATTATGTTAATCCTTTTACAATGAACATGTCCTAGCCTATTATGCCACAACTCAAGAGAATAATCAGAAAAAGTGATTACATTTATATTATCATGCTGGGTTACAATAAGCTGAATCTTGTACATTTCTTCAGTTTGGAAAGCTTTCCCGAAGAATGTACCCTTCTTGGACATCACCAACTAGCCAGCATTGATGTCCATCTTCAAGCCTGCGTTGCAGAGCAGACTTCCAGAGATCAGGTTCTTAGCAATTACTGGAACATGCTTCACACCTTGAAGCGTCAGAGTGTTCCCCGATGTGAGTTTCAGCTCCACCGTCCCGATCCCCAGTACTTCAGCTTGTGCCTGGTTTGCCATTATGACCTTCTCTGAAGTTGGCTCATAACAGACGAACCAGTCTTTGTCTGAACAGACATGGCAGGTCGCACCAGTGTCTATCCACCAGTCCAAGTCAGCCCCACAGTTGCAACCTGTGCTATCATGGCAACTAGATTAGTAATCATAAAAACCTTACTAGGCTCACCTTGTTCTTTGGGCTTGGACTTGCATTCGGATTTGTAGTGGCCCTTCTTGCCACAATTGAAGCAAGTCACATGGGACTTGGACTTCTGCTGCTTGAAAGCAGGACCCTTCACTTTCAGATTCGTGAAGTCCTTCTTTTTGCGATGAGAAGCAGCCTGCTTCCCCTGGTATTCTCTGGTTTGGACCAGATTTGCCTTCGTCAGTTGCTTGGACAGAGTATCCATCTTCTGTTGAGAGCGCATCTCGTCCTCAACATGGATCTCTTGCAAGAAATCTTCCAAGCTAATTTCCATCTTCTTTCGATGCATCCTTGCATAGAAGTTGCTCCATTCTGTAGGAAGTTTTGCGACGATCCCTCCAACGACAAACTTGTCGACGAGGGGCATGTTCTCGTCTTCTAGTTTCTGACGAAACTTCAGAAACTCTTTCACTTGGGGCAGCATCGCCTTCTCGTCTTCGAAGGTCCACTTGTGATATTTTTCTACCATGAAGATCTTGGACCGGTTCTCGTCATCTTCATAGAGCTTTCCCAAGGAGTCCCATATCTCTTTGGCAGATGTCTTCTTGGAGTAGGACTCTGCCAGAGAGTCTTCCATGGAATTGAGTATCAGTAGTTTGCATATACTGTTTTCTCTCTTCCACTTCGCTTGCTTAGTCGTAGCAGCGGCCACAGCCGCAGCAGATCCTGTGGTTGGAACGATCGGTTCTTCTTCTGACAGCACGTGATCAACATTCACGAGTTGAAGATTTAAAGTGACCTTTCGTCTCCATATCTGGAAGTGTCCGCCATCGAATTTCTTCAACTTGTTAAAGCCGGTATCGATGAGCGAAGCACGAGAATTATCCATCTTCTCAATAAAGCTTTGAGATTGTTATTGTCGAGGCATAATTTTCGATGGAAAATTCTGAAGCTGAAACAATTGTACAAACAACGTTTCAAATGCAACACCTTAAAGAAGATGTGCAACAGAGATCCTGGAGGATTCTGAATTACGAGGATCTAAAAAGATTCTACGTAATACACAAAAAATCTAAAGAGACTTTGTGCAAGCGACTATCGGCAGTAGAGCTTCTAAAAAGAAGTTACTGTAAAAGGCAACAGCAGCGATGACAGGCGAGAATGAGATGCTGGGGTGAATGAACTACCGTTGCTCAAAGCTTTATTCGCCCCACACGAGCACGAACAGCTTCCAGGAACCAGCAAGTTCACGAAGAACTTTTGGAACGCTCGTAAGTCAATATTTGAGACTTGAACGGGCTTCCTGGACTTAACAGACTCCCTCAACTCACTACTAAAATATGCTTAAATAGCGACGTATATTAGCGACGGCGGATGCCATGCCTCGTCATCATTTATAAAATATGCTTAAATATACGTCGCTACGTTGTCCACGTGGCCACGTGGATGCCATGCCTCGTCATCATTTATAAACTTTTGAAGCGTCGCTAGTTGTCGCTTTACGTCGCAATGTTGGCGACGTACTTATACGTCGCTATCTGTCGCTCATTTTGCGACGTCTAGCGACGATTAACTACGCGTCGCAAATAGCGACGTTTAGCGACTAAATTGCCATCTGCGACTTGCCTATAAGCGACGTAGGTTTTTCGTCGCTAAATACGTCGCAAATCATTGTTAGCGACGTATTTCCTGTATTTAGCGACGTCTCCTGACGTCGCTAATCTGGGTTATTTTAGTAGTGACTCTCTTCTTGGTGCCTCTTTCAAAGGAGGCCAAGGGGCTCTATTTATAGAGTGGAGTTGAGACTTCACCTCTTCTCCTATCCGATGTGGGACTAAAATACCAATACTCAAAAATAGAGTTTGATATTTTAGATCATCCCACAATCAGCATAGAAGTGTGCCAATCTACGCCTAACCCCGAACACTCCCGTGCATGCACGAGACATCCTGGAGTCCGTGTCCGAGTCCGAGTCCGCACAACAAAAATTAACTTGCATCCTTGTTGGATTTAATCCTTTTTCCTTCTAGGAAAATACTTCCACATGGCACAAACTTGTGCCCCACTACACCTCATGTGCACACCTCAACACAAGCAATGCATTATATTGAGATACTCACCATTTGGTGTAGCCGATGTGGGACTATCTTTTCTAGTCCAAAGGCAAAAATACCAACATTATTCATAATCACACTCTTCAGCATGCCCGTCCTAATGACACAAGATGTCTAATTCAAAATAGCATAGATCAATTCTGTGATGATCCAAGAACAGATCGAATCTGCTTCCGCGAAACAAACGGATGAACTTTAATGGATGTGAATTACTTCACTTGAAAACGCTACAAATAGTCATCATACTCTCGAGATGTGGTCTTTACTATGTTAGCACCATATTTCGCAGTATCGGCCGATACCGATATGATTTGGTATGTCCCAATCCAATACCAACCGATATCTGATACTGACCGATACCAACATTGGAGGTCTCTTTTTCGGTCAATTCGGCAATAAAAATTGAACGAAAAAGACCAATCAACAAGAGTGTAAAAGCATGGAAAGGGTATAAAAGCATGTAAAAGAAAGAAAAAAAAACTTATCTATCGTATGTAAATCAATCAGTAATGGTGACTACTATTTCATTCAATTTCAAAACTACTAAGAAGCAATACTGAAAATATTAAAATTATGCCTAAATGTATAAAATATATTTTCTAAAATGTTTTCGCTTTCCAATACCAAAATTCCGATACTCCGATCTGAAACCTCTGATACTGCCGATACCGCCGATTCCAATACTTACAGGAATGGTCCAATACCGATTCCGATACCGATACTTTGAACCTAGGTTAGCAGTAACTTTGGTAAGTCACGCCTAACGCTTTTCGTGTTGTGTTCTATCGCAGATGATGATTTGAATTAGATCGTGAAACTGGAGTAACTCCAAAAATCTTGTTCAAACCCTTGCTCATGGCATTTGTTGACTGAATCCCAATTTCAAATTTGATTCTGCAATCCCAGCTTCGTCCATCCATTACCAAATCAATTTACTTTTTAGTGATTGTTTACCATATTTTATTTTCTTATCTGTAATGACATTTACACCTTGTCCCAATTGATGACATTTATTCTTTGTTTACCAGATTTTATTTTCTTATATATAATGACATGTATTTGTTGCTCGTGGCAATTCGAATTTAAACTTCGATGCTTTTGTTCCCAAATTAGCCTATTACCAAATTGTCGTGCAGCGCTCATCTACAATCCTCATTGGAACTATACTTATTATTATATCCACCTCTTGGGTGTGGGTGTTTGATCGAAACTCGATATTATAGTTGATACTCTATATGCTATCTTTGTGAAGAATCACTACTAAATAGATTTATCTATTTATTCCTCCCCCACCCCCCCCCCCCCCCCCCCCCCCCCCCCCCGCCCCAAAAAAAAAAAAAAAGAAAAAAAAAAATTCATTTTATGATGTATAAGCATTCCTTGGTTATGACGTTTTCTTTTTATCATACTATCAACTAGAATGTTATCAAATTGACTACCTCATGGATAGTCTTGTTCGTACACATCAAACCCTTAACTCTTCATGTGCTATCTCTATCTAGTTTCCAAAGTCGATGTTTTATGCAATTGCAGAAACTTTAATTGAGCCCTTGTTTGTGGTATATGTTGCCTCGATCTCAATTTCATATTTAATTACATAACCCTTGCTTCGTAGATTCATTATCGAATCAATTTACTTTAGAGCGATCATTTTGCCATAATTAATCATTTTATCTAAAATTCACATTCATTTATTTCTCACAACATTGTAATTGAATTCAAATTTCAAGTTATTCCACATAGTACAAATTTGTATACTCATCTAAAACCCATATGAGTCCTATTCGTAGATTTATTTTCTTCCAAGAAAAAAAAATTGTTGGAAACCTGCAACTACTAAACCTTAACCAGAAAGAAATAGTTTCGAAACGGGCAGCAGCTGACTTGCACAAGAAGGCCAAACAAACTTGAAATTATTCAGTGGGACGGACTCACCACGGAGTAGTGGTGAATGGTAAGCCTATCCATGATAATATTTTACTATTTTTGGTAATCATATCTTAATAATATTTGGCAATTTTTTATCACTACCACGTGGTGAATCCGTCCCACTGAATAATTTTTTCAAACTCATGGTGTGATCCGGACCAAACCGGACCGGCCCGCAGCCAATTCAATCCGGCCCAACCGGGCTTGGTCCGGGCCCAACCCGGACCGGTTCAAGTAGCGGGCCGGGCCTGGGCCGGTCCGGTTTGCATGGAGCAGACCCAGCCCGGCCCAGTGACCCGATCTGGGTAGGGCTGGGTCGGTCCGGGCCATTTCGTGGGCGGGCTTGGGCGGGCCGGGTTCGGGCCGGTCCGGTTTTTGTTGATTTTTTTCCAATTTTTTATTTTTATTTTTTTGATTTTGACATTTTCTTTTAACTTTTATATTCTTTTAATTTATTTTATTTTACTTTTTTATTTTGTTTTATTTTATTTTTTGGTTTTTTTTTGGTTTGTTTTTCCAATTTTCACATTTTTTATTAATTTTTCATTTGAATCTTTTTAACTTTCTTTTTTAATTAAATTTTGTTTTATTTTTTCCTCCTCTTTTATCTGAGCTTGGGACCGGCAAGACAAGCTTTGCTTGTCATAGGCAGAGTTAAAAAAAATTATTTTCAAGTTTTCGTGTTTTAAATTTTTTAAGTTTTTAAGTTTTTTTTTAAAAGTTTTACTTTTAAAGTTATATGTTAAGTTTTAAAGTTTTAAAGTTAAATTTTAAGTTTTAAAGTTTTAAATTTTTTTTTTAAAGTTTAAAGTTTTTTTTAAAGTTTAAAGTTTTAAAGTATTTTTTTAAAGTTTTTAAACTTTTTAAAGTTTTTAAAGTTTTAAAGTTTTAAAAGTTTAAAGTTTTAAAGTTCTTTTTTTGGAAGAGTTTTAAGTTTTGAAGTTTGAAAGTTTGAATATTTTTTTTGGAGGGTTACCTTAGACTTGAGTCAATTTTTCTTGCTCCTCCTCCTCGGTTGCAGAAGCTTCACCCAATCCAAGCGATCCGAGGTCCAGCTCATTGATGTCATAAGCTTCATCCCTCTTGTTTTGGGTTCTTTTTTTCGCTAAAATCCAATCTTGAACGCAAACACAAGCTTCCAAGATATCCAGCTTCAACCGGCTCATCTTTAGGCTCAACATCCTTGATCCTGCACTAAAACAAGACTCTGATGCTACCGTGGACACCGGAACCATTAGTAGATCACGTGCAATTGTAGAAAGTATAGGAAATCTTTTGTCGTATTTTTACACCATTCTAAAATAGTGAAGTGATTTGAAGATTCATCTTCTTCTTCATAAGAACTTAAATACAAAGACAACTCTTGAGTGGGTTGGAAAGATTGTCTCTGTTTCTTCCTTTTTAATAAACGACTGGCGTGGTCCACTATGCCAGAGCTACTACTTGTACTAACTTGAGTGAGTCGGGTCGGCACAACATTATCTTCATAAAGTAGTACTAAGCTTTCTAAAACTACCTTTACTTCCAATTTCAATTCCATAAGATTAAGTTCCATGTTATCTGCATAGCCATCTAACAAAACTTCTACACCCTCTAATTTGATGGTAGGATCAAAAATGGAAGACAAACAATATAAAAGAGGTACGTCAACCCAATATTTAGTAAATTTAGCTTCCATTCTCTTAACAACATAGTCAAAATTTGGAACATTTCTATATTTAGAAAACAAGTAAAACATGTTATAAAGTTCTCGTAAAGCTAAACAAGAAGTAGGATAATAAACACCAGAAAGAGTGCATGTAGCCTTGTAAAAAATTTCAAAAAATTCACATATAGAAGTAGCAACTACCCAATCATCTTTAGTTACTGGATATTTAAAATTATGATCCATGTTACAAAAATATGTGATAGCATCCTTAAACGGAAGTGCGGATTTCAACATTAAATATGTTAAATTCCATCTGTGTGGAACATCCTTAACAAATCTTCTAAAATGAATACTAAAATGTGTACATGTGTTTTTAAAAGCTTGTTGCCTACTTGGATGCGTGTTCAAGCTGTTTAAATAATTTCTGAGAGTCTCTAAATGTGTACTAAAAAATTCAAGACATTCTTTTACAACTAAGTTAATAATATAGCAAGCACACCTAATATGCAATAATCTAACTTCCAAAATAGGTTGAAATAGTAAAGACAATAAATTTATAGCAGCAGTATTATTACTAGCATTATCAAAAGATACAGATTGAATCTTATTGTGAATATCAAAGTCACGCAAGTGTTTTGAAATACAAGTTGCAATTGCGGAACCCGTGTGTAAAAATTCCAAACATCCACAATGAATCTATATAGTGTGCCGTGATACAAATATAAGCATAATTTTGTTTACTTGTCCAGACATCAGAAGTAATAGCTAGTTTATTAGCATGCGAAAATATTTCTTTTAAAGCAAGTCTCATTTCTTTAAAGAGTCTAATAGCCTTTTTTTCTAGCAGCGCCTTTAGTAACTCTATTAAAACAGGGATTTAAAGTAATTGTGGCATAATCATATAAAAATTCACTTTCACCCGAAGTGAATGAAAGTTCATCAACAATAATATATTTAGTAAATTTAGTTTTATGACCGACAGCTGAATAAGAAAACGTACCCACTGAAGAAGTCGCAGTGCCTCCAAAACTTATCTGAGTTTGGGTCGTCGGAATTGAGCTTGGGCTGTAGCAAGTATCGTAGTGTCTTGAGAGTGTGCCCGTGCCACCTTCCCTTTTCCATTTTATATACGAAAATATTTTTTGCATTGGGCCCCGTACGGAACTGGTTCACCTTTTTGATCTAAAACAAGTGAGCCATCAAGTTTAGTTTCATTAAGAAGAATAAAAAATTCTCAAACTTTTGTTTTTTACTTTCTCTTTACAACATTTGGTACATTGCTACCAATTTCAGGAGGGGAACCAACTAAATCGTCAGGAATAAGATTTTTCTCAAAAAAAAGTATTATAAATTTCAAAAGCATCATTAGCTTGGTTTGAACCTTGTCCGGTAGGGCTGCAAATGAGCCAAGCCGTTCGCGAGCTGCTCGAAGCTCGGCTCGATAAAAGCTCGTTTGAGCTCGGTTCATTTAGTAATCAAGCTGAGCTCAAACTTTATTTTTGAGCTCGTTTAATAAACGAGCCAAGCTCAAGCTTAGAAGTACTCGGCTCGATTGAGCTCGCGAGCTGGCTCGTTTATAAGCTTGTGAGCTGGCTCGTTTAGAAGCTCGTTTAGGAGCTTGTTTAGAAGCTCGTTTGTTTTTTATTGAATTATATATATATATATATATATATATATATATATATATATATATATATATATATATATGGTTGTGTTTATTATATATTTATGTCCTTAACAAGTGATATTAAGGAACTTTTTTTAATTAATATAAATAAATTGTTAATATTTCATATACTTGAATTCAAACCTAACTAGCTTGAAATCAAGCTCGTTAAGCTCGAAATAAAGCTTAATGAGCTTGAAATAAATTGAGCGATAAGCTTGATTTCAAGCTTATCGAGCTTGTTTATCAAGCTTGAATCAAGCTTGCTTCTCAAGCCAAGCTCGAGCTCAAACCAAGCCAAGCTCAAGCTTAATATAAACAAGCTCGAGCCAAGCTCAAGCTCCAAAATAAAAAACTTACCAAGCTCGAGCTCGGGCTCGAGCTCGAATAATTCTAGTCAAGCCAAGCTCAAGCTTACAAAAGCTTGGCTCGGCTCGGCTCGTTTGCAGCCCTATTGTCCGGCCATTTTAAAAAGACAAATAAAAATATAGAATGGATTATAAAGATGGAGGATACCGAAAAAAATTAATAAAAAATTAATTTTTCGCAAAAAACTAGAGAGATGGAGGAAAGAAAACTATTTCGTAAATGTAAATTAAAAAAAATAAACAATTGGAAAGAGGAAGTCGTAGATCGCCGAAATTGCTTGATCGGGAAGGCGTAGATCGTCGGAATTTAGAGCACAATTTTCTTGAAACCTTCTTGTGATTTTGATTTTTTTTTAGAATGATTGAATTGTTTGTGTTTGAAATATAGGTTTCATGGCAAATTTATAGGATTTTTTGGAAGCCAAATGATCCCCCATACCCTCAAAATAGAGTTGTTGTAGAGGATTTTTGGTCATTTTGGTCAAAAAGACCAAAATACCCCCTATAACGGTCATAAAACGGTCACAAAATAGGGGTATTTTGGTAAAAGGGTATCACGACCCGCACCCGCTTTTCGGATACGAGACGTGTCCAAGCCAGCCTACGCCGCAGAGTCGGCGGTAGAACGCTGTCACGGCCAAGATGCTCAAAATCACAAAATGTAACATATATTGCTCATTCATATTACTAAATCAAGTTTACAAATTACAAGGTTTCACAACTTCACATTTGCTAGAAAATACAATGTCTCACAAAATAGAAAAAATAGCTAATTTAACTATCTAGGTTGACCTCAGCATACCCATGCCTTTCCAATGCAAAGAGTGATCGCGGCTAAACCTGAAAAATGTTGGTTTCCAGTCAGGAATGGAACAAGCACACAAACCGACGACAAATCGAATACACAATAGAATTCACAAGACATAAAAATAATACATGTGAAATGAAACTAGAAAGTAACTAATATCATGGCATGTCCAGAAAGAAAGTAGATAACACAACCACATGATGTATCTACTAAACGAGCATGTAAATGGGGTGACATGGCAATCAAGGAAAACAAACAAAAGACCACTATCTATGTATTTTGAAATATCAGTTTCGACATGTGAACGGCTATAGGGTAAATCCGGCACCCGGCACGTGTCGTGTGCAGCTGCTATCAGTCAAGAATAGACATTTTGGAGATATTTCTGGGTAGTCCACATGTCTACTAAGATATTTCTCCGCCCAGCTAGTACTCATGGAATCAAGTCGCAAGCATGGTAATCATGTAAATGACAGTCAGGAATGTATAACAAATCCATGATATTAGTCTCCGTGTGACGAGCGTGTCAACAAGCAGCAAGACATATGTATAAACATGAAACGTAAAAACTACTATGAATCGAAAAGCAATCAGAAAGTGTACTTGCCTGTGGTCCGTTGCTGGTGAACCGATATTCTCGTTGGATCCAAGGTAGTCGCGGAGGTCATAACTACGCAAGTCGACCTCTAATGATGGAACGGATTATTCCATCGAGTCCGAAATGGTTCGATTAGCCTAGGGTCAACATGTAGTGGTCAGAATCACAAGAAATTAGAACTTATGACTAGTTACGATCAAGATAGAAATTAAAGAAAATTTGTATTAATAAATAAAAATATATATAACTTTTAGAAAATATTTATAATACTAGAAAAGTATATTTTGTTAGTTAAATAATTTTTAGTTAAAATACCTTGAAAGCCAAGAAAAAAAATTATTTGTATGGCTAAACCCAATTTGAAAATAAATGTAGGGCCAAGCCCAATACTATTATTTTGTTACAAATAAGTTATAAATATTTAATTAAAACCAGTAACACTTAATGATGAAAATAACATTAACAATATCAATAATAATAATAATAAAAATAATACTAACAGAAACTTAACAATGACTACAAATACTAAATCAAATACTATACTACTAATAATAATAGAATATTAATATACTCCATTTATTAGTCTTCTCAGTCCTTTGTTCCCGTGGCATTATAATAAAACAAAGAGCAAAACCTATCATCACTCTTCCCAACAAAGTCAAGCATATATTGAAAATATGAAAAAGAGAGATTGAGAGCAGGAGGGAGCAGCCAACACTCACCGAGGGAGATCGTCGGAGCCCAGCACTAGGTGTCGGCACAGGCGGTGCAGGGGGCAGCGATCCGATGGCGCGGGGAAACTCCGGTCGTGCGGCGCTCGGGTGCGGCAGCTCCGATCTGAGGGCGCCGGGTTCGGCTCGACCGGGGGATCGAGAGGAGCGGAGAGACTCACCGGAAGGGACACTCGACCGTGTTCGCCTGGCCGTACGAGGCTCGGTGCTGGAGGAGAGATTGGACGGAGCGGGTTCAGTTGGGCAAGGCCGATGGGAAAATCTGGACGCCGTGCCAGAGGCGGCGGTTAGAGGTTGTCGGAGAGGTGCTCACTTCTCACGACGGACAGAAAAAATGGGGCGAGTGCTCAGCTAGGCACCGGTGGCAGCGGCGGATGGGACTCGCCGGCTCAGGCCCGACAGGACACACTGCGGTTTGGTGGCGACCAGACTTCGTTGACGAGAGGTGGGTTCGCCAGCGAGTGGCGAACCTGGCGCGGCCACCGGCTGAGATCGCGGGGTCAGGGGACTCTGGCGTCGTCGGCCAAGGAAGAGGGTTGCGGGAGGCACGACGCACGGGGAGGCTGAGGACTCAAGCGGCTAGGGTTAGGGTTCTTCTTCTATTATTTTCTAAATTTGTCGTGTCGGGTTTCTATGTCAAATTTTGGAATGTGTCCAATGTTGGACTCGAAAACAGAATTCTGTGGATGTAACGATTGATGCCACAGACACGGACGTACGGGTCCGGACACAACAATGAGGTGGTGATGATGATCGTGGTGGCAATATTGGTGATGTTGGTGGCGGGTTGTGGTACCACGAATGGAGGCTACGGGATGGCGGCGGTCGTTCTTGTGGTGTTTGTGGTAGTTTGGGTGTGGTGGACACAGACACAACGACACGGTAGTGATGGTGGTATTGGCTATGGTTATTGGTGGTTGCGGTGAGGAGTTCCGACAAGAAGATGGTGGAGAAGGGAGTGTTCGCCAGGATGGAGGCAGCTGGATTCGGTGGGTGTCGACGATGATGATGGTGAGGTTGGTCTTGTGGTTGGTGGCGATGATGAAAGGGTCGGGAAAGCGACAAGGTGGTGTCGTATGGAGGGGATGAACGGGATGGGAGAGAGATGGCTCATGCTCTGTTTGTTATGCATAATATACATATATGAGTAGGGTTCCCATGTTAGCTAGTTTTTTTTGACCAACCCATGTTAGCTAGTTAGATAAGCATATACATTATATATGTATATCGTTTTAGAAGAGGTTCTGTTTGGAGTAGCTTATAGATATACATGGAAAGAGAATTGGATATTAAGTAAGATTTCTTAATTAAGATGTATATATGTTTATATTTAATGGGGAGTTGGTTGCAATCAGGGCACATATAAGAATGAATATAACGTTTAAATTCAGATCAAAATATTAATTTCTATCAAATCATTTAAAGCATATCAATATAATTCAAATCTTAATTTAAATAATACTCATCGTATTTAAATATAATACTTGATATAATCAAAATAATTTAAAGTATATGTTTTATTAAACTAAAATCTTATTTAAAATTAATTTCATAAATTTATTATCTTTCAAGGATCACACTCGATAATTTTAATATAACCCAAATTCAATAAATATTTAAATCAAATCAAATCTGGTTAGAAATTGAGAAAATAATATTTTAAGGTATATGTTCGATATTATCAAACAGTTTAAATCACATATATAGAAATCTAATTCTGATGGCTGATTACTACTATAATTTGAATAATATGTAATATTTATCAAAGGCTAAATCTTATAAATTCAAATCCAATCTAAATAACGTTTAGACAAAATCGATCTAATTACAATCTACAAATTAAAATAAAATAAAATAAATTCGGGAAGGGGAGTTACAAATCTACCCACCTTATAAATAAATTCGTCCTCGAATTTAAGGACTATCAAGATAGACTGACTTGATTGATCAGCGAAAAGTATGGTTAGATTATGATAACGAAATATTGAAAAATAGATGAAAAGAAGAGGTAAGAAAGAAGAAAATTCTCATAATAAAATAAAAATAAAAAATCTATGATAAAAGCATTGATCAAATAGGGTAAAAATGGAAGGGGTAATAGGTATGGCTTGGTATTGGAACCTTTGGCTATGGTCTTGAATTCTAAAATGCTCTAAAATGTTTTCGAAAAGAATTTGACAAAAGTTCATCAATCGAAGACTCTACCCACCTTAGAAAAATTTTTCCTCGAAATCTTGAAGGGCACGATTAGTCATGGTTAAGAGTATAATCAATAAATGATATGATCAATAATAGAAATGGGTTAGGTCGTGAATAGTGTCTAATTTTAAAAATATATCCATGGCAAGATTAAAGTATAGTCAGAAGAGTCTAGTCACGATGGTCAAGGATATAATCGAAATAGGATTATCTATTCTATAATAAATCGTTAGGCACGATTAACGGCTATTGGGATTATAGGTACGGTCAATGATCAAAACTTAGACAAAGTCTAAACATGGTTAAAATCGCTTAGATACAACTAAGGTGTAGTCATGATCAAGGTTAGTCATGCAAGTCATCCAAGTATGATAAGATTAGAAGGTTGGCACGAGCAAGAACAAGGTCAAAATAGTCATGATCGAAATTGTTCAAGGATGATCAAATCCAAAATTGTTTCGATATGCTTAAAATATTTATCCACAATTATTTAGACACGAGTTTAGAATCAAAATCTAGATATGTTTAGGAATCCAGTCGAAGTTACATTAAGAAATGGCAATCTAAAAAATAGAAGGATAAGAAAGGAAGGGAGAATTACCGGTTTATTGAGAAGATTGTGACTAGGAATAAGCACAAATCAGTTTGAAAACTTACTAGTTATATGACAATAAGACGTAGTCTTTATGGTATTCGAAACTTGTAAACATAATCGAAGTCATTTTATCGAGAATTTATGCCTCGCCAGTGTACAGCTAGCTGCATTAAACCCTTGGTTCCACAACTCAAGCTATGTTGCGGTAACGAATACCCTATCAACTCTATCTAATCTTGACATAACAACTCAAGGATGAAATAAGACGACCAAGACATAATTTTAATAAATTTTGATCACCCACGCTTACTTGAAATTATTTCAACTTAGGGGTCATGCCACGCCAGTACGCTGCTGGCTGCAGTGAACCCGTAGTCTCGATAATTCAAATAAGTGACGACAGTGTGCTGCTGTCTTGTCATCGCAAGTCATCAAAATTATTCCAACCACATCCCCAAGAATATCAAAAGAGTTTAAAATATCATACAAGTTGATAAAGATAGAAAAAGTGCAAGTATCTGTTCTTCAAGTATAAGATTAGCTTCTTGAAAGGAGAAACAATTGGTTAGGAAGGATAATGATCAAAGTCAAAATAAGTAAAATCTTATAATCCTCATTTCACGGATATTTAACATTCAACGATTGAGAGGAAGCTTTTGAATCCAAAAACTTAACTCGAGATTAATAGACAATTGAGTGAGAAGTTATTTAAAAAAAATAATTCCTTAGGTCCAAGAAAAAAAAATATAAGTGATACGAACTTATGATATGGCGATGTTTAGAAAAGACATAAGATAAAGTTGTACAAATGATCATGATTAGGAAAAAAATGACCGAAGGCAAAAGAAATATAAACTCAAATTTACATTTCTCTATATTCAAGATCGAGGGTAAAATATATAAAAAGCACTATGTCTACCTATTATGAATTTATTTATACACAAGTATAAATGTATAGCCTAAATAAATCCAAAAAAATCCCACAATCTCATTCTAAGAGAAGGTTATCATATTTCCAAGAAAATGTAAATTTAAATAGCAATAATACATATATTATATTCAATATATAATTTATAGAAATTATTCACAATACTAGAAATGGACTACCAATATATTTACACACACACACACACACACATATATATATATATATATATATATATATATATATATATATATATATATATATATATATATATATATATATATATATATATATATATATACATGGACGACGTTGGTCGCACTACATGACCACCAGGACTTGGGTTGAGTTCGGGCTAATTTGGAACAACCGGATCTTCTAAAAGCCAATAATCTTATTAATAAATAATTAAATTATTCATAGGGTTATGTCACGATTTGGCCTGGTTTTCCTAGTTAGGATACACCTATGACTCTGTCTTCTCTACCATGGCTAGAACACTAGTCAAAGCACTCGACCACATTCTCAGTGCCACAATTCTTGGTTATCTTGCGCTCCAAAACTTAACCGTGACTAAGGCCTTCTATAATAAATATTTATAAAATTCTAAAAATTAAATTTTAACTCAAACAAACAAATAAAAGGATATTTCCAAACTTTCGGGAAGATGTTACGAATCTACCCTCCTGAGAAATACCGTCGAATCAAAATACGATTGTGTATCCTTCTATGAAAGTCATCTAGTGAGACCTATGTAGCAACCTTAACTACCCAATTGTCAATTTAAATTAGGGACTCCTAGTCCTAACCATTCTCTTAAAATTGATTTAATCCTAGTTGTGAATGAGCATTTCCTAGTCACAGGCTCGCAGCAGTACGACTAATATGGTACTACCACGAGTTCGCATAATTTGCAAAGACGGACCTGCATGGGCCACCATAAAAACTTGTCACGACCCGTATCCGCTTTTCGGATACGAGACGTGTCCAAGCCAGCCTACGTCGCAGAGTCGGTGGTAGAACGTTGTCATGGCCAAGATGCTCAAAATCACAAAATATAACATATATTGCTCATTCACATTACTAAATCAAGTTTACAAATTATAAGGTTTCACAACTTCATATTTGCTAGAAAATACAATATCTCACAAAATAGAAAAAATAGCTAATTTAACTATCTAGGTTGACCTCAGCATACCCATGTCTTTCCAATGCTAAGAGTGATCGCGGCTAAACCTGAAAAATATTTGTTTCCAGTCAGGAATGGAACAAGCACACAAACCGACGATAAATCGAATACACAATAGAATTCACAAGACATAAAAATAACACATGTGAAATAAAACTAGAAAGTAACTGATATCATGGCATGTCCAGAAAGAAAGTAGATAACACTATCACATGATGTATCCACTAAACGAGCATGTAAATGGGGTGACATGGCAATCAAGGAAAACAAAAAAAGACCACTATCTATGTGTTTTGAAATATCAGTTTCGACATGTGAACGACTAGGGGGTAAATTCGGCACCATGTACGTGTCGTGTGCAGCTGCTATCAGTTAAGAATAGACGTTTTGGGGATATTTCTGGATAGTCCATATGTCTACTAAGATATTTTTCCGCCCAGCTAGTACTCATAGAATTAAGTTGCAAGCATGGTAATCATGTAAATGACAGTCAGGAATGTATAATAAATCCATGATACTAGTCTCCGTGTGACGAGCGTGTCAACAAGCAGCAAGACATATGTATAAACATGAAACGTAAAAACTACTATGAATCGAAAAGCAATCAGAAAGTGTACTTGCCTGTGGTCCTTTGCTGGTGAATCGATATTCTCGTTGGGTCCAAGGTAGTCGCGGAGGTCATAACTACGCAAGTCGACCTCTAATGATGGAACGGATTATTCCATCGAGTCCGGAATGGTTCGATTAGCCTAGGGTCAACATGTAGTGGTCATAATCACAAGAAATTAGAACTTACGACTAGTCACGATCAAGATAGAAATTAAAGAAAATTTGTATTAATAAATAAAAATATATATAACTTTTAGAAAATATTTATAATACTAGAAAACTATATTTTGCTAGTTAAATAATTTTTAGTTAAAATACCTTGAAAGCCAAGAAAAAAATCATTTGTATGGCTAAACCCAATTTGAAAATAAATGTAGGGCCAAGCCCGATACTATTATTTTGTTACAAATAAGTTAGAAATATTTAATAAAAACTAGTAACACTTAATGATGAAAATAACATTAACAATATCAATAATAATAATAAGTAAAATAATACTAACAGAAACTTAACAATGACTACAAATACTAAATCAAATACTATACTACTAATAATAATAGAATATTAATACACTCCATTTATTAGTCTTCTCAGTCCTTTGTTCCCGTGGCATTATAATTGTTAGTCCATGTTTTTCAAAATTGATTTAATTAGTGTTAATTAGTTGCTAATGACATATTTAGCTTTAAAATAATTTATTATGATTTTTAGAAATTTTTCTAGAATTTTTAAATGATTTTTAAATAGTTTTTAAATCAAAATATATTTTTTTATAATAAACTAAATTGTTTTAATATCGTTTTGTAATATTTAGAATTGTTTTAATATTATTATGCAATTTGTCAAATTGTTATTATAGCAGTTTGCAAATTTGTGAATTATTTTAAGTATGTTCTGCAAATTCATTTTTGCATTTGTTTAGGGGAGGGACCTATCTATAAATTCCTAAATTCTAGGGACCTAACCGCAAAAATCCACTTCACCCACCCCGACGACCATCCAGCTGCCCCCCGACGACCACCGACTTCCCCACCATTTCCGGCCAGCCACGACGACAACCGACCTCTTTTTTCCCCTATAAATAACCCCCCTAGTCGTAACCCGACCACCCCGACCCCTTCTTTCCCGACGAGAACCCATTTCCCCTTCGCCTGAACTCTAACTCCGGCCATACCCAACCGCCACCTCCACAGCAGCTATCACCACCATCCACCACCACCACTAGACGCGCCCCGACAAGACGAGTCCAGCGCCGGCCAAGCGCCACGTCGACGACGTTTCCTCCGCCGTCCAGTGCCTTCGACTCCCCTCCCGACGTCGGACGCGAAGGTAACAGACCTGAGTTCGTGTCGTGCGTGTCTCGAACTCACGCGTAGCGTTCGCCTGGACACGAGCAACCTAGTGGTGAGTCTGGACACGTAGAACTCGACCCGTACGTGTCGTGCATAACGCGGACACGAGAATCGTGTGTCCTTAACTGTCAGGACACAGAGACCAAGTGCTATCGGGTTTAGACCCATTAACCTAATACTAACCTAAAACTAACCCAAGCCCATTCCCAAACAACCAACTCGGGCTGACCCCTTGGCCAGCCCGACCGAGCCCGAGAATTCGACCCCTCTGGGCCGAGTTCGAGCCCCTTGTTTGTTGGTTATTTTATTTTATTTTTATTTTTATTTATTATTTATATATATATATATATATTATTATTATTATTATTATATATACTGTTATATATGTATATATATACTATATTTGTATATATATATATTTTATATTTAGTATTTCTTATATATATATGTATATTTAATATATGTATATATATATCCATTATATATATATATATATATAAATATCTATATATTTATATGTATATATATAAATATTGTTGTTATACATTTATATATGTATTTCAAATTCTACCTTGTACAAAATATTATTTTGTAAAATTTCACAAGGTTATTTTATTGTATATTTTGTGACTTGTATATTTTTACCACTTTAAAAATATACTATTATTATTATTTAAATTCATGTATTTTATTTGTTATGGCCAATTGATGTCCAAGCCTAGCATGGGTTTTTGGGCCCAATTATGTCTAATACATTCAGAGTCTGTACAAGTTATATTGGACTTGATTCATGGCTCTGGGTCCTGTATCTGGACTTCGGTTCAATTCAAATACATGGACAAAAATAGTAAATAATTAATTAATTAATTTTCAGAAACTGTTCCTTGCTGTTTTTGAATTTTTATATATATTTTAATTGCTGTAAAAATTTGGGAAAAAATGTATTTGAATACTATGTTAATTTATACAATTAATTATAATTTTTCCAGCATTTATTAAGTGCTTTTGGTATTTTATAAAAATAGGAAAACAGAACTCATTTTTAGTATATTTATGTTTGCTGATTTTTAATAAATATTTATGAGGGTTTATAAATTCCAGAAAAATTAGTATAAATTTCTATAATTAACAAGGATCATTTTGGTACTTTATGTTATGTAAAATTGAGCATTTTGTCTATCTCAAAAATTGTTGGAACACAATGTACAGTTTGATTTATTTATTGCCTAATTACGACTTGCAACTTTTTGTGTTTTTTTGAGTTACAGTAGTATTGAACCTCACCCCGCCCTAGTGTAAAGACCCTAGAAAGTTAGTTTGAGTATTGTGTCACCCCACATTGGTCTATTATGCTAAAGTCACCATTTGGCTAGGTGTCCAGTTAGAAAGTCGTGTTGCACCACTAGTGTCTTAGTGTTTAACTTGGTATAAAAACTAAGTTTATGTATTTATTTCTACAATGACGAGTTACCAGGCATCTATAGTATTTTTATCGCTGCTTTACTTTGCTAAAGGCAAGTACTTCTACAAACTTTATATACTGTTATAACCATAAACTGCAAATTTCCAACCATGTTAAATGCTGATCCTTGGGGTAGCAAGTTAAAACTTCACATGTTGTATTACTTTCAGTATCTACCATGCTTAGGACAGTTTTTATATCTCTTACATGTTTAAACAACAGGTTAAGGGAAAACTGTTAGTAGTGTACGTGATCATGCCCCCTTCTCCGTATGTATTTACCTAACACTGTTATATTCTATATATAACTTTGTCGTATGTCTTCTCCCGCGTTTGTGTATGGACATACACCGATGCCGTTAAGGGTACGTATGTACGCTTCAGAAAATTGATATGTACCGCTGTACATCCTAATTACCTATTAAATGATCACTCACCTACTACAGTTTTAAACTTTAAAACGAATATCTATTGCCATGATAAAATGTATCTAAAACTGAACAAACATGATATGCCATTTCTTTTCATCACATGATCAGTATTATATGTTTGTTAGATTCAGTACTTGCTCCCGTCCTGACAGGATAACGTTGTAGGTATTCTTACTGAGGAGGAGTTGCTCTGTGACTCATATTATGGAGTTACTGCCGAGGACCAGGTTTTGTCTTACGAGGATGTACCTGCGGGGAACCTCGTCTAGTTTGTGTAGTTGCTCGGGATATTTAGTGTAGTTATGTATTAGACTACGTATTTTGTAACTGGACCTGTATCCAGTTTTACATTTCGGATATGTACTTGGACTTATTATTATATGAGATGACTTTTGTGTTTGGAGCATTTATGACTCTTCTTTACTTATAGAACTGTTAGCACATTTAGTCTTATCTTGTTATCTCTAGAACAGCTTACTGCGCTTATCTCAAGCGTAGGCTGGACATGACTCGGCCGACCCAACAATTTGGGTAGAGGGTCGTGACATATTTTTAGTGGTGGCCCATGCAGGTCCTGACTAAATTGTTTGGTTACGTTATTGTACCAAGATTGTCTGCAATTAGGAACTTAAGATAATTAGACAACATTGGGAATGACGCTTAGAACACCTAGAGGAATACTAGGATTGCAATATAGGAAATACATCACATGCTTGCTATTATAATTAGATTTTTTTGTCTTTGATTGTTTACTTTAAAGAGTCCTTATAAGTCCTTTTTATTTTATTTAGATGGTGCTTAGTCGTTCATCCCAGTATGTCACACCTGAGAATGGCACACTCCCTATCCAGTCAGCTGACCAGTTGACCGATACACCTCCACCTACCATATTCTTCCACTCCACAAATCCATAAACCCAGATGCCTCCACCACCTTCCACATCACAGTCCCAGCAGGACCCGATACTCCCACCACCACCTATCACTATACCCACCCAGGCTTCCGTCACACTCGACGGGAACCAACTGCTCACTCTGATCCAGGGGTTCCTAACAACCCATCAGGAGCAGACCACCATACTCCGCCAGAGCATGGAGCGTTCCGAGGAACGTACCGTGGTCCTACCACCTGTAGAGCCACGGCAGAGAGCAGGGACAATCAAGGACTTCATGGGTCTGAACCCCAAGGAGTTCTTTGGGACTGAGGGCATAGTTGTAGCAGATGACTGGCTAGACTCGGTAGAGAGGAAGCTCCTTGGAGCTAGGTTGCCGAATGACCTCCAGGTCGAGGCAGCGGGATTTCTGTTGACAGACTTGGCAGGAGTTTGGTTCCGGAATGAGCCGCTATTCGCGAGAGGGAGGGCCACTTGGGATCAGTTCAAGGCCCAGTTCAAAAAGAAATTCTTCTCGAACACTGCTAGGGTAGCCATGGGGCTACGATTCCAGAACATCCAGCAAGGGAACCGTTCTGTTGACGAGTATGCGGCAGAGTTTAGTCGCCTGAGCCGTTTCGCTCCTAGTCTAGTTGCAGACCCTGAGGAGATGACGCGTAGGTTTTGCCATGGTCTAGTTCCAGACATTGGCATTCTTATAGTGGCGAACGGTACGACTGACTACTACCAGAGCCTAGAGTTGGCCCGGAGCATTGAGGAGCGTCTTCTGTCTTACAAGATGCCGGCTTCTGTACACCTCGAGGGACCGTCCAAACGTTAGGCTTTCCAGCAGAGAGCACCGACGCCGCACCAGTAGACATATCGTCCTCCTACATCACATCATCCAACCCCGCCAGTTAGATCCCCGGGACCCCGACAGCAGCAGAAGGGAGCTTTGTGTGTTTTCTGTAAGAGGATAGGCCATGACGCTGCTATCTGTAGGAAGAGGTTAGGGCAGTATTTAGCTTGTGGGTCTGCCATCCATCAGCTTCGGGACTGTCCAGTAGCCAAGGTATCTAGAGGGCCGCTTCCGACTCAGCAGCAGAGGTTTGGGCAACATCTGCAGCAGCAAAAGGGACCCCAGGGGAAGACTTATAGTCTGACCCTTGAGCCAGAGTCGGAGCAGGATTCGGAGCCCGATTATTTGGCTGACGTCATCACAGGTCATATTTATTTGCATACTTTTCTAGCTCTATGCTTGTTTGATTCTGGTGCATCTCATAGCTTCCTGTCATTAGAGTTTATGTATAAACACCACTTAGTAGCTAAACCTACCGAGAAGATGAGTAAAGTAATGACGAAAGGAGGACCAGTGTCCATTAGAGCTATCTATAGATGCTCTATTACTATAGCCGGGAGAGCGTTTAGGGGACGATTCTTTGTAATGCCACTCCCCGGGTATGATATCATATTGGGGATGGACTGGCTTAGCTATGCCCATGCAGCTATAGACTGTCATGAGGGTAGTATTCTGTTTAGTCCTCCAGGCACGACACCATTCAGTGTCAGAAGGACAGGGCCGGAGATCAGCCTAGAGCCGAACTGTTGTGCGACAGTTGGGGCGATAGCACCGCCACACCCTATCATTAGGGAGTTTATGGATGTATTCCCAGAGAATCTTCCAGGACTTCCGTCTGACAGAGATGTGGAGTTCACTATAGATTTAGTACCGGGTTCATCACCAGTATCCCGGGCTTGATATAGAGTGTAAAACCCCTAAAATTTCTACTATTTTTTTATATATTAAATTTAGTACTGATTTAAAATTTTCGTAATACACGTCGCGTAGTCGTATTATACGTCGCGCACGACTTTTATTTCTTTTTCGAATTTGTTCGACGAGTACGAATATGTGCGAGCGTACATATTTTTGAAAAATATTATTTTTATGGTTTCAAAATAATATAGGTAATAATTATTTCTAGCTATCATTTCAAGTTTATTGTTTTAATTATGAAAAGTCTTTTATTTATGCAGTTATAATTATAAAGTATTTTCCCATAGAATGGTATATTAGAAAGTATATTTATGTAAAGAATATTTGTGCATACATATAGCTCATAAATATTTATTAGTTTATTTTAAATAAAAATACAATTTTCAAAATTAATATTATTAGTATTTTTGGAAAGCATATTTTGAATTTATTATGGAGACTTAAATCTTGATTTGAATCTATATATTTATTTAAATAGTTAAATAATTGAAATTTGATTTATTGATTTGATTTTAAACTAAGAAAATTAAATTAGATTTAATTGGATTTGGATTGGATTTGATTTGATTGATTTTAATTAAATCGATGATTTATCTACTTGGGTTTTAAATATTCCTAGTCCATATCTTATTGGGAATTCCCACATCCTATAAATAGGCAGGTACTCCTCCAATTCATTATTCATCCACAAAAATATTTTTTCCACCACAAGTGCAGTGCCTCGTGTCCGTGTCCGTGTTCCACGTCCCAAATTCTTATTCCATCTATTACAAATACATTTATTTCCCCGTGTCGACAACTCCGACACGATTCATCCAAAACCCTAATCCTAAACCTAGCCCTACCCGACCCCGTCTTCTCCGCCACGCCCGCCTCTATAGACCATCACCATAACAACACCACCACCGCCGAGCCTCCCTGGCTGATACCAGCGCCACCACCATAGTAGCCGTCCACCCCGACCTCTTCCGACCATACCAGAACCCAACACCGCGGCCACCCGAACAACCACCGCCACCATCACAGCCCAGCCGTCACCACCACTGCCACCATCACAGCCCAGCCGTCATCCCCACCGTGGCCACCGGCCGGAGGTCGGCCGTTTTCCCCGCAACCACCTCCGAGCAAAGGGAGAAGAAAAATCAAAAGAAAACCCTAACCCTAAAACTCACCTCGCCGTCGTGCTCGGCGCAGCCACCACGTCCGCCTCCGAGCGTCGAGCCTTGAGCGGCCAGCTCCTCCGCACGTCTGCCTCCAGTCGCCGGATAAAGCTCCGACTCTGCCTCTCCCAGTTCCGAACCGCCGCTCTCCGCCCCCTTGCCGACCCAGCCGCCGCCGGCACTCCACCCTACCTTCTATCCTCCACCCTCGCCGCGTGTTCCTCCGCCGCGGTCAGCGCATCTCCGCCGAGCGCCGAGCACCGCCGTGCTCGAGTCCCCTCTCCTGCGCAGCCGAGAAACCCCTCTTTCACTGCTATCGTCGGGAGCACAGTGTCCACCACCTCCTGTGCATCCCGACGTCCTCGCCTCCGTACATCGAGCGTCGGTGAGTGGCCAAGTCGACCACCTTGCCGGTTCCCGTGTCGTCTTGAGCCAATCGCGCCACCGACGAAACCCTCGTCGAGATCGCCGTCCGACCTGAGCTCCAGCTCCGCCCTCTCTCCCTAGGTCTTCCTCCTCCTTCCCACCGGCGACGCCCCCGCGCTCGCCCCCAGTCACCGGCCGAGCCGCTCCTCCAACTTCCTCCTTCGCCCAGTTCTCCCCGGTTGCGAATCCCGCCGGAAGCTCCTCTCCGGCGACCATCTATTCCGATTGGACCCCTCTCTTCCCGCCGACTTAATTCTCTCTCTCCCTCTCCCCCGCTTTCTCCCTTCATCCTCTCTCTAGCTCACCGCCGCTCCTCTTCCCCCTTTCGTCTCCCTCTCTCTAATCTCCATCTACATCTCCATTGTTGTGATATTTTTTTTCTTTTTTTTTACGAAAAGCTGTTTCCTTCTTTACTGAGAGAACCAGCTGTCTCATGTTGTTTATTTTATTTTTTTCGGTTATTTGTTTATTTATTATTTTTTGTTAATCAGCATTATTATTATTATTATTATTATCTTATCTATTATTATTAATATTATCATTTATTATTATTTTATTTTATTGATATTATAAAAGGAGCAACATCAGTTCTGTTTTCTCTGTCCCCTTATTATTGATATTATTATTATTATTGTTTGTCATCATTATTATTATTATTATTAGTAGTACATTATTAGTTGTTTTCGTTAACAGAATATTTTGTAAGTACAGTATTAATATTATTATTATTATTATTATTATTATTATTATTATTATTATTATTATTATTATTATTCTCATTATTATTATTATTTGTCATCATTATTATTATTTAAAGATAGTTATTATTATTATTATTATTCTCATTATTTTTATGATTATTGTTGTTGTTACTTGCAAAACTATCTATTATTATTTATAAAAATTCTAGGAAAATACCATTTCTAACTAAAAGGAAACAACTATCTTGATTTTAAGTTTGTATTTATATAAATATTTTGGCAATAAAATATATATTTTTCTATCTAGAGTCGTATATTTACAAACTTAGTATTTTTTTTCCAAAAATGATTTTCTTGACTGTGAGTATTTTTTATATACTTATTTTGACTTATGAAAACTAGTTTTAGGGATTATAAATATTTTCTAAAAATCGTATATATATATATTTATTTATCCATTATTTCTTTAATTTCTCTCCTGTCCGTATCCAAGTCTTGTTCCTATTCCTTCGCCTATTTCGAGACTACCTTATGTCCACCCTAACTAAATTCGACCCTTCTGGACCCAATGGAACTGTCCGTGCCACCATCAGAGGTTCCCTTATGTAGTTGTTACACCGAAGTCGCAGTTCATGCCACCATGATTATCACAGCACACCAGGCGCTCTACCAGGCAAGACACCTTGCCATTTGCTGTTTATTTATTTTAGCTTATATTTCATGCATTATTTATTTTCTTTTTGTAAAATAAACTGTGATACATGGCATAACTGTTAGAACTTACTGTTTATTATATTCCTGCTATGTATTATTTTTCTTACACATTAAACCTAGATTTAAGGGACCACCATGTGTGTTGCATTCATTGGCCTTGACACGTTGTAACACGAAGTTGCGTGTCGCATCTAGAATACGGAAGTGCGTGATTGGCTGGCCACCAGTACGTATAAGCCGTGCGATAGAAATAACCGCTAATAGAGGTTGCATGCTAGTTTGACTTAGCAGTTATAGAGGTTAATGTTGTGGATACAACATAATAGGCAGTGGGAGGGGAGGATAATTCCTTAGCGTATGGGCTTCGATGCACTTCCCTTGTGACCCGGACTCTCCGCTGGAGATACGGGGTTGATGACCCATGATTACTGACGGCCACTGGCGATTCTGCGGAACGTCATGCTCTTACTGATGGGGCCTCTGGTGCCCAAAGGGGGACTATGCCGATCCTATTCAGCCAGGGTCCATGCGTAGGAAGGATTGTTCTTAACTATATTTTACTTAGAACGGTTAGGCACCTTTATCCGTTAGGTACGAGTACTTTTGGTTTGGGTACTTGTATCTGACGGTGGCTTGGAACAATAACTTATCGCGAATTAGTTCGTCACATCTTGTCCTTGTTTGGTTGTAGATGTGACTTACTACTTCGATGAGAAGGTATTGAACCTTGTTGGGGTCCGGATACCATATTGGATTTTTAGCATGGAAAGATACGTCGCCGTGAATTAGTTTACCATCTCCTGTCCTTGTTTGGTTGGGGGGATGGTACGCTCGTTCAATAGGTGCGTATTGGACCATGTTATAAATTCGATTGACTTATTTATTTGAGCAATATTTATTCAGTTTATATGGCATGATATTATGTGTCTTGTTACGTCCCTCTGAGGACCTGGTTATCTTTTCAGGTGTGTGCTCTTGTCTTTCGTAGGTGTTCTAGCTCTAGCCGTGATCTTCGCTATTTCTTCGAGGATGATTGTATTTGGATCGTCTTCGCTTCGCTCGCCACTCATTTCATTTTCTGTGTACTTTTCCTTATTTTGTTGGTAGTGGATTTGTCTCCGCCCAACATACTGTATCAAGACAAATTCATTCTCATTATATGATATATTTTATTCATTTATTCTGTGTGGATGAGATTAGTTATGGTTCTACTGTATTTTACAGCTTATGTATTTATACGAGGCTTCCATATATTGGAGTATACTTCGTATGAATACAGCTGGCATGTCTACATTCCTAGTCCTACGTATTTTGGGACTGGGGCGTTACATAGAGTGAACCCCAAGGAGGCCATAGAGATGAAGGAGCATATTGATGACCTGTTGAAAAAGGGTTTCATTCGATCTAGTGCTTCTCCATGGGGAGCGCCAGTACTCTTTGTGCCTAAGAAGGATGGTACAGTTCGGTTGTGTATTGACTACCGGGCGTTGAATACTATCACCATTAAGAACAAATATCCTCTGTCCAGGATAGATGATTTGTTCGACCAGTTGAGTGGGGCGAAAGTATTTTCCAGGATAGATTTGAGATCCGAGTACCACCAGGTGAAGGTCAGGGCAGCAGACATCCATAAGACGGCGTTCAACACGAAGTACGGGCAGTACGAGTTTCTGGTGATGCCATTTGGTCTCACAAATGTGCTAGCTGTCTTTATGAATTTGATGAATAAGACATTTCACCAGTGTTTTCCATAAATAAATTCACTTTATTTATTTTGTATCTGAGAAAATTACAATTGTAGGAATCTAATCTAGAAGACGATTATTTTATCCCTTGGACGATGCGATGAAGAAAACTCGAACTTTGAAGAACTTGGACAGCAACTGGGCAATCTCTTTGTTCTCTCTGAATTAATTGTAGTGTCTGATGAAGATGAAGAAACTCTCTTTTATAGAGTTCTGGATAACTGTTCTGAAGCATATGCTCAGTCAGTTACTTGACGTGTGCATAACTGCAGGGACGCGTGGCAAATTCTGGTAGAGACACGTTGGACTGCGGTTGAAAGTAGTAGAATATATCTAGGAGAGATTGATGGCATGAATGCCACGTTGCATAACTTCTGAATAACTGAGTAACTGAGTACAGGACACGTGAGAACGTGTGTCGACTGTATGTTGAAAGTCATCCTGGATGCCTTAGCTGTGATACGCTGTCTTTGTTGAAGAAGAGTCATACGCTAGCTTTTGAAGGCACATGTCTTGCAAGCACTGACTTGGACAGCATAGAGCCATATAAGGCTGATACGCTTACTTTATTGATAAGGAGTCGTATGGGGTCCATACACTCACTTGGTTGGCAAGGAGTCGTATGAGGTCCATACGCTCACTTGGCTGGCAAGGAGCCGTATGAAGTCCATACGCTCACTTGGCTGGCAAGGAGTCGTATGAAGTCCATACGCTCACTTGGCTGGCAAGGAGTCATATGGGGTCCATACGCTCACTTGGTTGACAAGGAGTCGTATGGGGTCCATGCGCTCACTTGGTTGGCAAGGAGCCGTATGGGGTACATACGCGCACTTGGTTGGCAAGGAGCCGTATGGAGTCCATACGCTCACTTGGTTGAGCAATGAGGGAGTAGACACGTGGCTGTCCTCAATCTTCTTAAATACGCCATATCTTCGAATACTGACAAATATCTCTCGAGCGTCGTGTTGCAGATATGATGGCTGACAGACTGTCAGAAATGACAGTAATGATGGCTGTGCATTTATGATGGCTGCTGAGCTGTCCTCGTAAGAGACAAAATCTTTTCTCGAAAACCTATACGACGGCTAATCTTCATAGGACAGCTGTCTTTGCACGAAAGACGAATTGCAGATTCATCCTTCATTAAATACATGCTGTACTGTCATCTCAGGAAATAATAAAATATTCACTGAGCGTACGGCCTTTAGATGATCTTATGGCCTTGGCTGAGCGTATGGCCTTGAGCGTATGGCTTTGACTGAGCGTATAGCCTTGAGCGTATGATTCTAGCTGAGTCTTATGTCAGCGTGTCATAATTTTCACACCCTACAAGACCCCCTTCAAAGTTTTCGAACTTTATGAATTTCAAAAGTTCGAAATTACTTTGAACTTAAAGTGGGAATAAGTCCTGACACGCTGGCATGAGTTTGTTATCTTCCTCAATATCAGTGCAAATCTTTAGGGATTCTGTTTAAAGAATATCCGCCATTTGAACTTATTCTTTTCTTCTTATAAATAGGTCTTCCAAAACCTAATTTATTTCTTTACTTTTGCATTCATCTTCGAGAGAGAAAAAGAAACTCAAGACTCAACTTCTTCTTCTTCGACTCAAGCTTTATCAATGGCACCCAAGGTTGATGCTGCTGCGAAGGGAAAGGGGAAAGCTCCTGCGGAGTCATCTCAGCCAGCCGCCGCCGCTGCTAAGAAGACTACCAATGAGCGCGTTCGACGTAGTGAACGCCCATTGAAGCCTCTCTATGGTGAGGATGATGATGATGAACAGTAACTATCCCCTATTTAGGGCTCTGGTTAGAACAAAATCATAAAACGTATCCCCTTTTTAGGGTCAAATACGTCAGAAAAATACGCTTCCCTCTTTAGGGTTTAGCCGTATCCCATATTTTTTGTTTATACGAAAAATATGTTTGGAGCGTATTCTGTATGATACGCGTATTTTTGATAGAAATGTCAAAATACGCTGTCTTGAAAGAATATGCTATGGCGAGTTATCTCACTGAGATACGCTAACTCCTGTGTTAGCGTATGTTTTTTGATGATCATCTTGTCAACCATACGCTGATACGCTCAAACTGAATATAAACTGAATTTTTTTAAATCATTCACTTAAGATAGACTGAGCGTAAAAAGTGATCTCTAAATCTGTCATACGCTTAGGATAAACTGAGCGTATGCTGAACTTTGAGTCTGTCATACGCTTAAGGAAAACTGAGCGTATGCTGAACCTTGAGTCTGCCATACGCTTAAGGAAAACTGAGCGTATGCTGAACCTTGAGTCTGCTATACGCTTAAGGAAAACTGAGCGTATGTTGAACCTTGAGTCTGCCATACGCTTAAGGAAAACTGAGCGTATGCTGAACTTTGCCATCTCTTTGTATTGAAGATTTCTAAGGTTTTATTCATCTTTTGCAGTGGATATTCTGGCTCAGGAGGCAGAATTTGAAGGATGTGTAGGAAATAACTATAGAAGTGACCTATCACATGTTCGTTTTCCCCAATTCGATGGACCTTCTACAAGAATAGCTCTTTTGACCAATCAGGAAAATGACACTTTGCTGAACCTGATGAGTGGACTGCCTTTACAGAGTGTGGATGGTGTTACCCACTTGAAGCCAGCATTTCTTTTCGGTGATGCTATTGACATAAACTCTCAGCCTGCTCTGGATAAAGTATCATACTATTATTATAGGGATGGTGATGTAAATCAGCCAATGTATTTGACTGGTTTATCAAAAAGCATCAACATAGCTCGCTTATTTCATGCGAGTTGTCAAAGACAAATGAAGTGGGATATCACTCCATCCCGACAAGCAAAGGCTGGGTGGATAGGATATCGTCAAGGAAGATTCCGCAGTAGTACTGAACCACATGTCACAGCTTTGCGAGGACTGCTACCTGCCACCATCCCTCCTGAGGACTCAGCACTTCTTAAGCCAGTCAGAGTCCCAATCTTTGCAAACAAATTTGCTCAATTAGAAAATGCCATCTACCCAAAACAGTCTATGAGGCTGACTAGTCTGGTAAATCCGGAAAATACTAGATGGACTGCTCTTGTGAAATAGATTCTGAAGAATTTTGGTGAACAGTTACAGGTGATAGGCCTATATGATGCCATTAAGTGCACTGCTTATGGTTTTAGGCCAAACCCGGATTTGTTCTTGGCGTTAGCGGAGAGGTATAACTACCGTACCGGCACCTTCATGACCCCAAGAGGCGAGATGGGATTCGCCCTTCATGAAATGGCATATATTTCTCAGCTGCCAACAGCAGATTTGCCATATGAAGAGTATATCCCTTTCGTTGATGAAATGAATAAGATCTCCGAAGCCAACCCACTGGTTCTTCATGTCTTTGAAGAATTGATGTGCCATTACAGTATTTGTAAGGCTTTTTATAAAGGACAAGGTGGAGAAGGAGATTCCAACTGTTATTCTTCCAAATGGATGGCCTATTTATTTCAAGGCCGTACTGATGAAGTTCAAAAGAAGAAGAAGTCTGAACAATATGTCGGTGAATTTAAACCTCTGAATCAAGCTGAGATTGACAGGCTCATCCGGGACACCACTCATGACGACATCGTCATTGAGGAAGACGAAGGCACTTATAAAGCCGGTGATAGGTTTGAGACCTATATTAAGTAGGGCAGCCGAGAATTATCTGCTGAAGGTCATCTGGCCGGATTTATATCTCTCTAGCTGAGAAAATTCGTAGTTCCTGGCACCTGTTCAGCAGACAGGATGCACAGAGGAGTTGTCTTCGCAGCAGTCCGTCTGGTTTTCGGGTATAAGATGGATTTACTGACAGCAATGACATGCCGTCTGAATGCTGGATTAAGGGCATATACAGACAGAATGTTCGAATTGGCAAAGAAGAGCCTTACATCCTTTCCTCGGGTAGAAATGCCCTTTATATATTTATTTGGGTGGCTGCTTCTGCATTTTGAATCTCTCCTGGATGCTGGGATGGCTAGACCAGATGACACCTTTCTGGAAAGATACAGAGACACACCAAAGTGGAAATATGACACTTTAGACAGATTGCAGAACTATATTAAACAGGGAAGAACTATGGAGCTTCACTTGTGTTCCTCCACCTGTTGGTTATGAAACCATGCCTGGGAGGCTGATTGATGGCATTGGTGGTAATGAATTGGATGAGATTCAACATGAATGGCTGAAGATGATCAGGCCATCTCATTTAATCTGTCGCCGTGACAACATCACTTATCTGGAACCATATCTTCCGAGCAGGTTTGCTCGGCAATTTGGTTATGATCAGTTGCATGTGGACAATGCAACGACGTGTTTTGCTTATCAAGGCGGGTTGATTGATGGTGCCAGAGCTTGGATATATTACATTGCTAAAGGTACAAGGGCTACCTTTTCCATGCCAGATCCGGTCACCTATCAGAGAGGAGCTAGAATATTGGCGTCTTACGCCAAGTTCTATGTATCAGCTAATACCTTTGATGAAAAATTTAGCATCTTAGGTAGAAGCTTTATTCATATTGAAAAGAAATCAACTAAATCAGCTCTGCCTAGAGATTGCCAATACCAAGAAGATCCTTTGGCTACTGATGAAGTTGATGATGAAGTTTTAGAAACTTTCTTCACTGATGACCTTCATCAACCACTACATGTACCCATCGGGAGTGCTGAAGAAAGTATATCTGCTGACAATACACCAAAGAGAAAGCGGGGCAAAGGTGCTGCTGGGCCTGCCCCAAAAAGAGTCACTCGAGCAGAGACTCGAAATCGTGGAGGAATTACCATTCCAGGGACTTCTCCTACTTCCAGTCGAGTCAGAGATGCTGATGAAGCAGGTAGTGATCCAAAAGACAATTATCCTACTGTTCCATTTACAAAAGAATAGGAAGGAAAGTGATAGTTTCAAAAACTAAATTCGTAATTTGTCTCGATGCAGAGAGTCCCACCGATCGTGCTGTGCGATCGGCTTCAAAAAACAAGCTGCCTTAGATTTTTCTATAAAAACAGAACTTGTTGAAGAAGATATTCCTGAACCTGCTGGGTCATCCATGCCTTCTGATATAGGATCGATTCCGCCAATGGCCGATGATGCGCAGGTAATTAATCAACCTGCGGTAGAGGCCGAGCATCAGACTGAAACAGCTAATGACTTACTGATTTCGGAAGAATCAGTGAAGGAAGCCACTTCTCTCGAACCAATTGCTGAAGCTTCAGAGAGCGAACAAGTTGACTATGAACCATCGTCTCATTCTTTCGGAGAAGAAGACATGGAGATGGACGATGAATCACCGTCTAAAATTCCAATTGATGTACTGAAGACCATTGGTCAATACTCAGGGTTGACACCAGAGCCGGAGAGGCATATAGAAGTTCAAATTCCGAGTACTTCTGGGGCGAGCAGCAGTGAAATAAATCCCGTGTCAGAAAGTACTCTGAACAGACTACGAGCCGAGCTGAATGATCCAAAGAAAACTGAATATGAACCAGCTCCAGGTAATATTTTATTCATCAAAGTTTTGTCTTGTCTCTGCTTTATTGTCTTTTAGTTTTGATCATGCTTCTTTGATTCCAACAGCTGTAGGAACTGCACCGGCTATGAGTTCTACTCAAGCTCCACTTGTCCAAACTGATGTGGGTGAGGGGAGTTCATATTTGCCGAGTTCTCCAAAAGCACTCTCTTCAGCTCCCAGAATAGAGGCTCCTCCTGCTCCTTCCTCTACTATTGCAGCAACTCCTGGTTTTGACACAGCGATAGCAAAGATCATGGGAATGTATTCAGATATTATTTATTCATATCTGGATACATTCTCGAGACGACTTATGAAGGATGAGACTATGCCCTTTTCGAGTCTTCGAGAGGCGACTAGTTTTCCACTTTCAGCTTTAAAACAGGCTGGTTATGAGACCCAATGTGTCTTTTTTGAACATCTCCTGAATGATTTAGAAGCAAATATCCACAAATATTGGGAGATTAAAAAGGAGGATATTGAGTCTCTGACTGCAGCTGAGATTACTCAATTGGAGAATGAAGCTCAAGCTCAACACATTGCTCTGACAGAATTCCTCGCTCAGTCTTCTAAAAAGTTAATGGTGAAAGACGAAGAAATAATAAGTACTCGTCAGAATATGGAGCGCCTAGAGAAAGATGAAGCGTCAAAAGCTGACGAGCTCAGAAAGTTGAGGGAAGAGCTAGCTCGTATTCAGGAGCAAATTGTCTCCGTGGAAAAGGAACAATCAGAGATTGCTACTGATCGTAAATCTGAAGCTGAACGCTGTAAACTTTTACAGCAAGAGCGAGAATTGATGCAAACCAATCAGATTGAAGAGACCAATCGTCGTAGTTCTATTATTGTGGAATATGACCAACAGATGATTGGAGCTGAAACAACAGAGCGAATCAAGAAAGCTCATGAAGAAAAGATAAATAATGTAATCGTTCATATTCAGGAGATAATTGCTCCTCCTAAATAGATCTTTTACATTTATCATGTATTGAAGTTTTGATACCCATTTGTAATCAATATTTTGATTTTGATTGAAATGAATATTTTGACTTGATTCAATTCTGTGGATGATATTTTTGTAGAAAACATGTTCAGAGGTAAATAATACATAACATGTTTCAATAAAATAGAATATACAAATAAATTTTGTAACTCTATCATGATATTAAACCAAAGATAATTTTAGTTTAATACTTGATTAGAGAAAACAGAATTCAGATATAAAGATATCTTTGGATTCTATTTTCCATGATCTTTGGACTCGAAAATCAAAAGACGAGATATCATTTTCGTAGAACAGAAAATATGATGCATACTGAGATAGAAAATTCAGAGGTAATATGGACATAATTTTCTATACAAGATCTTTATTAAATCTACTGGGGATCTAATAAGACAAAATATCAAATTCTCTGGGAAAATGATACGTGGTAGAATATCAGTTTCCTCTGGGGATAACGATATCGAAATAACTTTTGTAGAAAAGAATTAACTTTGATTTTATATTTGTTGGGGAATGATAAAAATATTATACATAATATTTCTTTAAGAATTTGCCATTGATAGGCATCATCGTGACTTTTCCATCCATAGAAACAAGCTGGTATGCTCCGTTAGAGAAGACTTTGTTTACTACGAATGGGCCTTCCCATTTCACGTCAAATTTGCCTTTGCTCATATGTGTCATGGTCATAGGACATCTGACAGTAAGGTTCTCCCTTCTGATATGCTATGACTTTGACTTTCCGGTTAAAAGCTTTTGAGATTCGGGCCTGATACAGCTCGATATTTTGTTGAGCATACAATCGTTTTTCATCTAGAGCTTCCAATTCTTGAAGTCGAAGACGATCATTGTTTTCTGTTGTAAGTTCATTGGAGATTGCAATTCTCAGAGAAGGAATCTGGATCTCAAGGGGAAGAACAGCTTCACACCCATATACCAAAGAGAAAGGCATATATCCGGTCGCATTGCGAACTGTGGTGCGGTAGGCCCATAAACATTCACCAAGCTTCTCGCTCCAGTTGCGTTTGTTGGAAGAAACGAACTTTTTCAAGAGTTTGATGATAGTTTTATTGAAAGCTTCTGCCAATCCATTAGCTGCTGGATTATATGCTGTAGAAGCTAAATTATTGATCCGATGATCGTCGCAGAATCGAGTAAATTTTTGACTGACGAACTGCGGTCCGTTATCATGGATAATACGTCGAGGAACACCAAATCGATAGATGACATGATGTTTGACGAAGTTAATAACATTAGAAGTTTTGACTTCAGATAACGGGATTGCTTCAGCCCATTTGGAAAAGTAATCGGTTATTGCTAGAATAAACCGATGTCCTTTTGATGATGGTGGGTTAATAGGACCAATAACATCCATGTCCCAAGCTTCAAAGGGCCATGATGTCGCTGTTGGGTGTAAGAATTCTGACGGTTGATGGATAAAGTCCGCATAAATTTGACAGGCTTTACATTTCCGAGCATATTGAATGGCATCAGCCACCATCGTGGGCCAATAATAACCCATACGTCGGATACGATCTTGAAGTTTAGGACCCGGTTGATGAGCTCCACAAATACAATCATGTGCTTCACGGACAATCAGTTGTGCTTCTTCACCAGCGATGCATCGGAGGAGAAGACCTTCGTAGGACCGACGATATAGTGTCTTCGTAGTATGATTATAATAGAATCTGAGAGATCGACGCCGAATAAACGCTGCTTCATTCAGATTATCAGGAAGTATATCATATAATACAAAGTCTAGAAACGGGCGTCTCCAGTCTTCAGTTGTGGCTTCTGTTTCATTAGAAAAGACATATTCCATAGTAGAATCGGAAGAAGATGAGGACACTTTGTCAAACTTTGATCCAGCATCAAGGTTAAGAGAATCTTTGTCTAGATTATGGGAAAAAACCAAAGCCAAATTATTCTCAACGCAGAATAGTTTTCGGTTATAAACCACTATTACTTGCTGACGTCTGATTGGTATGGCTAATACAGCAGCAAGATTAGCCAAAGCATCAGCTTCTGCATTATAGGCTCGTCGAACATGTTCAATAAAGAAACCTTCAAAGGAGGAGGCCATAGAGAGTGCTGCTCGATGATAAGGTATCAAATCCTGATGACGAACTTCATACGTTCCTCTGATCTGATTGATGATAAGCTTGGATTCTCCATAAACTTCTAAATATTGAATATCTAGATGTTTAGCAAGTTGAAGACCAATGAGCAACGTATTATATTCGGCTATATTATTTGAACATGATTGATCCAGAGAATAAGCCCTCTGAATAGTTAGTCCTTCTGGGGATACGAGAACAATCCCAACTCCGGCGACAATATTGCCATTAGGACCTATTCTAGATGCTCCGCCAAAGAATAGACGCCAGGTAGGAATTTCTTCAGAAACCAGATTTGAATCCAGAACTTCATCTGGAATCTCATCATATAATTTAGAATCTTCTGGAACTGCATGAGCTGCCAGAAAATCAGCAAGAGCTTGTCCTTTAACTGACTTTTGAGAAATATAATGCATGTCGTATTGAGCTAACAAGATTCCCCAATTAGCTAGTCTGGAGTTGAGAATACCGAGTTTCTTCATCATAATCCTGATGGAATTCACTCTGGAAATGACATGAATCGTTTGACCGATAATATAATATCGTATTTTCTGAACAGCAAACATTAATGCTAGGCATTCTTTCTCGATTGGAGAATAACGCGGTTCAGTACCGGTCATTGTGCGACTGAGATAATAAATAGCCTGTTCATGGCCATCTTTATTTTTCTGGGCGAGTAATGCACCAAACGAATGATCCATGGCTCGAACATATAGAAGGAATGGTATTCCCGAGACGGGAGGTACCAAAATCGGAGGGTTCATGAGATACTGTTTGATATCATCAAATGCTTTTTGACATTCTTCATTCCAGACAAAAGATACACCTTTCTTCAGAAGTTTGTTGAATGGTCTGCAGCGTCCTGATAAATTGGAAATGAATCTCCTGATATAAGCAATTCTTCCTTGAAATCCTCGTAGCTCTTTTAAGGTGCGTGGAGGACGCATCTCTTGAATGGCTTTAATCTTCTCGGGATCCACGTGTATACCTTTAGCGGTAATGACGAAGCCGAGAAATTTGCCACTAGAGACGCCCAGGAAGGACTTAGTAGGGTTCATTTTAAGTTGATGCTGACGCATTAAATCAAAGATAGTCTTCAAATCTTGGATATGATCCTCCTTTTGTCGACTTTTGACTGCAATATCATCAACATAGCATTCGACTATTTTTCGGAGATGTTTGCAGAATATAGTGCTCATTGCTCGCTGATATGTTGCTCCTGCATTCTTGAGACCAAACGGCATCACTGTATAACAGTATGTACCGATCGGCGTTCTGAAGGAAGTATGTCTCTCGTTGTCCGGAAACATTTTGATTTGATTGTATCCCGAATACCCATCCATGAATGACATTCGTTCGAAACCACATGTGTTATCGATCATGACATCGGTAATTGGAAGAGGAAACTCATCTTTAGGACAAGCTGCATTGAGATCGCGAAAGTCTATACAGACTCGGATCTTGTCGGTCTTTTTAAGGACAGGAACGATGTTAGCCACCCATTCAGGATGTTGTTCCTCTCGAATAAATCCGGAAGCCATAAGCTTGTTGACTTCAGCTTCAATTGCATCCATAATGTCTGGACGAAATCGTCGCTGTTGTTGTTTGACTGTTTAGCATTTGGCATGATATTAAGTTTGTGTATTGCAATCTTTGGATCTAATCCTGGCATATCCTCATAACTCCAGGCGAAGACATCGATATACTCATGAATAAGCTTAATCATGTCTTGTTTATCTGTTTCTGAAAGACTTTCGCTGATAAATATTGGTTTAGGGGACCCTTCTTCTCCAACATCAATTTGAATCAGTTTATCTTCAGTAGGAGGTTTCCTCTGCTCGAACCTGAATTCCCATTGATTGTCTAATCTTTGAGCCCATTGTTCTGATTCTGGTGATATTTTAAAATCATCCTCATCTTCATCATTTTCTTGCAGGCCATCAACAGAGACCATATTGATGGATAGAATAGAGCGATGGAGATCGCCAATACTTGTGTCAGAATCCCAAGAAATGGAATCGGAAGATTCAGATCGTTCGTCTTCATCGAATTTTGAATTTTCATGAACTATGTTGATAAAGGAGGTAGGAGCAACGTAACCCAAACCACATTTTGTCCTTCCGTATTTTAATGGAAGAATTCGAACAGGCATTCTTCTTCTTTTTCCATTATTGAGGCTGGTTCTGAAGTCATAACCCATATTCTTGATGATATTTTGGACCGTTGACTGTAGCGACGTAATTGTAACCTTCCAGTATCGTCGTTTTTGTCATCTTCTTCCAGATTAGAAGGATTCTGGGGTCCTTTGTAGAAGAATATTGGATTTTCTCCCTTCTTTCGAATAGGAACCACGAAGTACAATTTTTGTATAGACTCTAATGATACATCTGTATGAAGAGCTTGAACAATTCCTATAGTTAGTGGCTCTAAGCTATCTAGCAATTGTAAATAACTTTGTACATGATTACAGATATCAATATACTACAAAGGAGATGCTTCATTAATATTAGATACTGTATTTACAACAGAAGGCTGAGCCTTATCAGACTTAGTCAGATTAATGACAAAAGAGGGAGAAGAAGAGCGATCAGAAGTTTTGTTTCGATTAAGATCGATAACAAAAGGCTCAGAAGAGGTGAGCTCCCTTGAAGAAGATCGTGGATAAGTAGTACATCCACTAACTGGAATGACTAGAGTATCTAGTCTAGCCTGAGAAGATGGAGGGGGAGTGGTGCGTCCACTGACAGGAATTATCAGCGAACTTTGTGGAGCTTGGGAAGACGATATAGTAGTACGTCTACTGACAGGAATTATCAGTGAACCTTGTGGAGCTTGGGCAGACTGCGGAGGAGTGATACGCCCTTTTACAGGAATAACAAAGGTATCGACTTTTGACATCTCATCATCATTATCCATAACTTGCAAGACTTTTGAGTATTCATCTTTGTACATACGAGCGTCATTGAAGTAAGCTTCGACTCCTTTGAATGGATAGAGATCTGCAACCTCCTTTTGAACTTCTCCATTATCATCAACATATTTAAAGCACTGATGAAGAGTCGAAGGAACGATATTATGTTCATGCAAGAATGGTCTCCCCAATAGAGCATTGTATGAGCAACCATGATTGTCGATGATGTAGAAAGTAACTTTAGTGCGAAGATCGCCTATTTGAAATTTGAGGCGAATCTTGCCCAAAGGCTCACTTTTTTCTTGATTGAATCCCAACATGGTAGTGATAGTGCTGGAAAGACTATGCACAGGTATCTTCAGTGCATCTAGCATAGCCTTCGGCATAATACTGAGAGCTGATCCTGGATCAATCAGTAAACGATCAACCTTCATAGAATCGATATATCCTGTATGATATAAAGGACGGTCGTGTCGATTATCCTCTAGCAGCATATCGTCCTGCGTAAAGGTAATATTTGGAATTAATTCCAAAATACTATGGCAATGAGAAACAGGTTCTGTTTCCAACTTCTTGAGGAAAGTTAGGCAATTTTCTGCTTGCAACAGCACTTCACTCAGAGTTTCTCGAGTCTTTTTAGAGAGGCGTAAGAGCTCAAAAATTGATAATTTAGCTGGTGTATTGGCTAATTGAGCCAATATATCAAAATTATAAGGCTTTTCAAGTCCTGTAGGAGATGACTTCTTCAATGGTTTGTCGAAGCGGACTTGTTGTTTGCCTTTGTCAGCTGCTGTTGGTTTAGAAGGAACTGTCTCAACAGGAACATTTGAAGGCTCTTCAGTAGAGATTGGTGTTGGAGCTGTAACCGGAGGGACATCAGGAGTTTCTCCAGGAATGTCAGCATAATCTTTCAGATATATTTTTCCTGATCGAGTTCCAGCATGAACTTCGACTTCAAATTCTGGTTCAGGATCTATGGAAACCATGTTACAATTCTTCATCTTGCTCATGGTTCTTTTATGCTTGATAAGAGCTTCATTCCAGAAATCGAGACCAACACGAGATTGATTATGTCTCATAGTGATGGCTAAAGGTGCTCGGAGTCCTTTGCCTGAGTTCAAACCAGGAGCAGTGGCTAGATCATAACCCATCTTCGCCATTAATTCACGAGATTGTGAACTGTATAGATGAAATGCAGGCTTGTACCTATCTTCAGATTGAGGTACAGATTTTATCTCCGTAGGGAGTGAATTTTCTGCCAAGATAAAATTAGAGGTTAGATAAAAATCGGATGTGAAACTAGAAGTCACATTGCATGACTTAGTCTTTCCGAGCTTCTTTTTAGACAAAGGAGTCTTCCGAGGAGAAGAGGAAGACGTCTCAAACTCCGTCATTAAATCTGGGTGGATCCACATGATCTCTCCCTTCTTAGTTGTGATAGGAACAAGTCCTTCATTCTGTGCTGGTGGGATGTTCACCACTTCGAGAGTTGCTTTGGGGATAGGAACAATCCCACTTTCCACCATTAAAGGAGGGAAGTCACCGAACTGCATTGAAATTACATTTGCTGTGACTGTCTTGTCTTTGGGTGTCAGTGTCACAGCTCCTGATTTAATCATCTCTTGGATCTTTTCTTTTAATACATAGCAAGACCGGATTGTATGACCCAACATTCTATGATATGGACAGTATTTTGGATGATCTGTCTTGTTGGCTTTATCAGGCTTTTTGATTTCTGGCAATTGTATTTTGTTACCTTTGAGCAAGCATTCAAAGATACCCTGAACATCATCATCATCGAAAGAATATTCTTCCTTCGACAGAGGAGGTCTCTGTTGTTGATTTGTTGGAGCTGGAGTAGCTTGGTAGTCTTTACCTCTTGACTATTGCTCTGGAGATTGACTTCAAGAGCCTCTTTTCCTTTGCGATTATTGGGTCGAGTACTATTGCTAGCACTCTGATTTAATTTCTTGGGAGCCATTTGTACCCCCAGACCTTTGAAGGTCTCAGCACTGACTTCAGCAGCCTTGGCACTGACGATGAAAGAAGGCCAATCTTGAAACTGAGTGGACCCTGTCCACATACTGATGATTGGTAAGAGATTCGACTTGCAAGTGTCGATGGTAACAGCATCGGGAGTTCCAAGAGGCATTTTGAGGGCTTCTCTTCTGAATCTTTCAATGAAGTCCTCGGTAGTCTTATTACTTTTCTGTTTAATTCTTATGAGGGCTGACATAGTCATGTCATTGAGCCCTTCATAGAATCGTTCAAGAAATATTGTTTGAAACCGGCAAATGAGGTAATGCACCCATCAGGGAGACTTCTATACCATTCATAAGCCGTTCCTTTGAGATATCCGACGAACACCCGAGTGAGAAGGGCATCGCTTGGTTGCAATTGATCAGTCATTACTTCAAAGTGGTTAATGAACTGACTTGGGGAGGTAGTCCCATCAAAGAAAGAAATGGTCGGAGGTTTGTATTTTGGTGGATACAACACCTGCTTCCATTCTATCGGATAAGGTTGCTTGATGCCTAACCTTTGTAAACCATCCTTTTGTTTAAATGCCTCGAACTGAGTTCGGAGATTCCTTAACTCTTCAGTAACAATTCCAGAGGATTGTGGAGTTGTAACTTGTTGAGTGTAATTGGGAGGAGGAACTGCAGCATATGTATCACCCCCAGCTCCAGACTGACTTGGAGTGGTTTGTACAGGAACATTAGATTGTACCCCCGGAATAGTAGAAGGTTCCGGATTTGGGGCAACGGGAGCATTTAATACTACTGGTGGTACTGTTTGTTGAACTTGCTGAGTTTGATGCTGAGCTTGCATAAGAGTGTGCATAGCATTCAATGTATCTGCCATAGCTCGCAACTGTTGTTCCAAGGAAGAAATCCTCTGCTCATGAGCTTCAGTGCTAGTTGAAGATTCATGATTGCCATCTACCATGTAAGTGGTAATCATTCGAGGAATAGACGATGAAATAGTCCGTTCTGAATCATCGCTGTGTGAGTCAATATCTTTCCCGGGACTATTTACAGGAGTCAATACTGGAAAATTGGACTCTCCAAGGAAGTCCTCTGTGATCTTCGGATTACCACTTGGATGAGAAGAAGAAGAGACCCTGGCCAAGGCTCCGGTCCTGGATCGGGTGCCGAGATAAACACCATCTTCAGAATCTGATATAGCATCAGACCGTATGCTACCCCCAATATTCCTGGAAGTCATGTTGACAGAAGCATAAAGAGGTTCATCTTCATCCAATATTGGTTCATATTGAATCCGTTCGAAAACAGATCGTCTTTTTGGTGAACAACAACACTGAATTACAACCCGAGGTTGGAAGTTGCAACCATGCTTTTCATAGCGAATATGAGCAATATCATGGCCAGATGGAGTGTCAATTCTCCGTTTATTTTGCAAATACTCCCGGAGATCTGTAGGAACAGATTGGGAAGTACTTGAAGATAGTTTCTGTGTAGAAACTTGTCTTTTGTTCTTCTGTCTTCTCGGTTCTGGAGTGTATAAAGACTGATTAATTTGAGCCACATAGTTCTTGGCATATTCTACATCAGAGTCTAGTATAATTGTCTCAGTTTGATCAGGCTTCTTAATACCAGAAGTGGAACTGAGATGATTCTGATTAAGCTTGTTACGAAGATCCGTAGGAGATATGACTTTGGTATCAGTCTTGGATACTTGTAATTTGTCTTTCTCAGATCGAGAAATTTTGAGAGAAGGAAGATGGGTATTATTTCGACTAGGAGTCGGTAATAATCCATCTTTAGAGGAATTAGCCAAAAGGCATTTTCCTTGTTTGATCTAGTAAGAGTACTAGTCAAATTAACTCCAGAGGTAAAGACCTTAGGAGTAGAGGAGTTGACTAAAGAGTCTTTCTCCTTGGTTGGTACAAGATGTGCAAGTTGTGGGGGAATCATTTGTATGTTCTGTGGAAGAGAACCCCCAGCCTGATTTTGAGAAACATTCAAAGGACTGTATCTGTTAGCATACGCTGACTTCAGTTTGGACTTCTGGTCATACGCTGCCTTTTTACTAGCATACGCCGGCTTTGGCTTAGCGTATGCTGCCTGCTGTTGGCTTTTGTACGCTGCCTTTGCCGTACGCTGCCCTTTGACTGGCATACGCACAGAGTCATCAATGGCTAAAGAGCCGACTGCTGTCGTAAGGGTAGAAGGAGAAGAGACTTTGACATATCCAGAGATGATTTTCCTTGGACACACTGACTTGGTTAAATAACCCACTTTGTCAGCATGACTAGGAGAAGCCACTCTTGTCGTGTTCAGAGAAGCCGGAGTGTGCTTTATTGGAGTTGAAGACGTATTCTTGTCAGTGTGAGAAGTGACAGAAGCGTCTCGGGCTGTCGAAGAAGACTTAGGGACATAGACAGAGCATCCCTTCTTCTTGGCAGCAGGTAGAGCGGAGGAAGCAATTCGGCCCTCCTTCGCCTTGAGCATTTTTTCATAAGCAGATTGGTCGAATTGTACGACCCTCGTCTTCTTCGTCGAGCCGATCGACGAAGTATCGCATTGAGTTGTTGCTATCTCATTGGAGGAGACAGCTTTCCCCAGCAGAGTCACCAATTTATTTTCTATAAATAAATTCACTTTATTTATTTTGTATCTGAGAAAATTACAACTGTAGGAATCTAATCTAGAAGACGATTACTTTATCCCTAGGACGATGCGATGAAGAAAACTCGAACTTTGAAGAACTTGGACAGCAACTGGGCAATCTCTTTGTTCTTTCTGAATTAATTGTAGTGTCTGATGAAGATGAAGAAACTCTCTTTTATAGAGTTCTGGATAATTGTTCTGAAGCATACGCTCAGTCAGTTACTTGACGTGTGCATAACTGCAGGGACGCGTGGCAAATTCTGGTGAAGACACGTTGGAGTGCAGTTGAAAGTAGTGGAATATATCTAGGAGAGATTGATGGCATGAATGCCACGTTGCATAACTTCTGAATAACTGAGTAACTGAGTACAGGACACGTGAGAACGTGTGTCGACTATATGTTGAAAGTCATCCTAGATGCCTTAGCTGTGATACGCTGTCTTTGTTGAAGAAGAGTCATACGCTAGCTTTTGAAGGCACATGTCTTGCAAGCACTGACTTGGACAGCATAGAGCCATATAAGGCTGATATGCTTACTTTATTGATAAGGAGTCGTATGGGGTCCATACAATCACTTGGTTGGCAAGGAGTCGTATGAGGTCCATACGCTCACTTGGCTGGCAAGGAGTCGTATGAAGTCCATACGCTCACTTGGCTGGCAAGGAGTCGTATGAAGTCCATACGCTCACTTGGCTGGCAAGGAGTCGTATGGGGTCCATACGCTCACTTGGTTGACAAGGAGCCGTATGGGGTCCATACGCTCACTTGGTTGGCAAGGAGCCGTATGGAGTCCATACGCTCACTTGGTTGAGCAATGAAGGAGTAGACACGTGGCTGTCCTCAATCTTCTCAAATACGCCATATCTTCAAATACTGACAAATATCTCTCGAGCGTCGTGCTACAGATATGATGGCTGACAGACTGTCAGAAATGACAGTAATGATGGCTGTGCATTTATGATGGCTGCTGAGCTGTCCTCGTAAGAGACAAAATCTTTTCTCGAAAACCTATACGACGGCTAATCTTCATAGGACAGTTGTCTTTGCACGAAAGACGAAGTGTCAGATTCATCCTTCATTAAATACATGCTGTGCTGTCATCTCAGGAAATAATAAAATATTCACTGAATGTACGGCCTTTAGATGAGCGTATGGCCTTGGCTGAGCGTATGGCCTTGAGCGTATGGCTTTGACTGAGCGTATAGCCTTGAGCGTATGATTCTGGCTGAGTCTTATGTCAGCGTGGTATAATTTTCACACCCTACAACCAGTATCTGGATAAGTTCGTCGTAGTATTTATCGACGACATCCTGATATACTCGAAGACGCCGGAGAAGCATGCAGAGCACTTGCGGACAGTTTTGGGGATTCTGAGGCAGGAGAGATTGTATGCCAAATTGTCGAAGTACGAGTTCTTTTTAGACCGAGTGGAGTTACTCGGCCATGTAGTTACTGGAGAGGGGATCTCGGTGGATTCCAGGAAGATTGCTGCCGTTGAGACATGGAAGGCTCCGACGTCAGTTTCAGAGATCAGGAGCTTTTTGGGTTTAGCCGGCTATTATAGGAAGTTCGTCCAGTACTTTGCTAGGATAGCTGAACCCATGACGAAGCTGACACTGAAGGATGCAGAGTACATCTGGTCAGAGGACTGCCAGGCAGCATTTGAGGAGCTGAAGAGGAGGCTGACGACCGCTCCAGTTCTGACATTACCTTCAGGATCTGGAGGTTTCACCATATACAACGATGCTTCGGGAAAGGGGCTAGGATGTGTCCTACAGCAGTATGGGAAAGTGATTGCTTATGCATCTAGACAATTACGGACTCATGAGCGAAACTATCCTACCCATGACCTAGAGTTAGCTGCGGTGATCTTTGCACTCAAGTTATGGAAATATTACTTATACGGAGAGCATGTGGAAATCTTTACTGACCACAAGAGCTTGAAGTATGTGTTCACGCAGAAAGAGCTGAACATGAGGCAAAGACGATGGTTGGAGTTGATGAAGGACTTCGACATCGATTTACAGTATTACTCCGGGAAGGCAAATGTGGTGGCGGATGCGCTGAACAGGCATCCGATGGCATGGTATCTGATGATAGATCGGTATTTACGGGAAGATCTGAAGAAGCTCGGTATCAAGATAGTTCGGTCAGGATCAGTGATACAGATGATGGTGCTTGACATTCAGTCAGGTTTGATGGAGCAGATCAGAAAGGCACAGTCTACAGATGAGAGCCTTCGCAGACTTCGAGCCCAGGCTTTAGCTGGATTGCTGGATGACTTCACCGTAGCAGAGGATGGATCCTTGAGGCATGGCAGCCGATTGTGCGTGCCGAAGGGAGAGCTGATAGAGGCAGTCTTGCAGGAGGTACACCGATCTAGATATTCTATTCACCCTGGTGCTAACAAGATGTACCGTGACTTGCGGGAACATCTTTAGTGGTACGGAATGAAGAGAGATGTATCACGTTTCATTTCGAGATGCCTAGTTTGCCAGCAGGTCAAGGCGGAGCGCCAGATGCCAGCTGGTCTATTGCAGCCGTTACCCATTCCCGAGTAGAAGTGGGAACATATTACGATGGACTTCGTCTCAGGGCTTTCTCGTTTCCAAGGAGAGAAGGATGCCATTTGGGTCATCGTGGACAGGCTGACGAAGTGTGCGCACTTCATACCCTTCAAGGTGGGGCTTTCCACCGAGAAGTTGGCTGAGCTATACATGCAGCAGATAGTTTGCTTGTACGGAGTACCAGTGAGCATCGTATCGGACCGAGACAACAGATTCACGTCCCACTACTGGAGGAGCTTGCAGGAGGAGTTGGGCAGTCGGCTCAAGTTTAGTACGGCGTACCACCCGTAGACAGATGGGCAGTCCGAGAGGACGATACAGACGCTAGATGACATGCTGAGGACTTGTGTGCTGGACTTTGGCGGATCATATGAGAGCCATCTGCACTTGGTAGAGTTTTCATACAACAACAGCTACCAAGCCAGCATCGGTATGTCTCCTTTCGAGGCACTATATGGACGACGATGCCGTACACCGCTCTTTTGGGACGATGTTGGGGATAGAGTTATGCTAGGGCCAGAGATGATCACGGATACAGCAGAGAAGGTTAGGATGATCAGAGACAGGCTCAGAGTAGCTCAGGACAGGCAGAAACACTGGGCCGATGCTAGTCGCAGACCGGTGGAGTTCGCCGACGGAGATATGGTGCTAGTAAAGATATCACCTACTAGAGGGACGATCCGGTTCGTACGAGGAGGCAAGTTGAGCCCCAGATACAACAGACCGTTCGAGATACTTGGCAGGATCGGAGAGGTAGCTTACAGGGTTGCACTTCCACCCAACCTAGCAGGAGTTCACGATGTCTTTCACGTATCTCAGCTGAGGAAATATGTTCCGGATCCCAGCCATGTGCTAGATCATTCAGAGCTGGAGATCGGACCGAGCCTTGCAGTTACTGAGCAGCTAGTGGAGATATTAGACAGGAGGGAGAAGAGGCTGAG